>ML817023.1:29965-56237 GCA_009831015.1 Picea engelmannii | reverse complement strand
TTAATTAATTAACCTTTTTACCTTTGAAAAGATCCTTATCTCTCCTTGTGGCTTCCCTGGACACTGAAAGTCACTTCTAGCCATCCCATCCTGTAGTGTTTCTCCTCCCGATTCCAATGAGCTATTACACTGAGAGGTTCCTCCAAGTAATGTGCCCAAAATGACCTCTTTACTGAATTCCATTGACTTATAGCTCAAAATAGTCAAAATCATGGAAATCGTCGGAATGCAATGAAACCAAAGCCAACCTGTGCAGAATGGCTCATAATAATGGAATATGATCATCAATGCAAGTTGGACCCCACAATGCCTCTCAAATACCCCTGTACTCGCTCTAGCGTCCATCTAGCTACTCTGGTCATCATAAATCTCTGCCCTTTGATGATGTCCCAAAGTGGGGACATTACATAATACTGTTCCTTTACCACATCCACAAAAAAATCCCAAGTGGGATTGACCCCGTATATTCCAGACTCCTTTATGGAACATTGCTCCCAGTAAGTTTCCCACCAATTTTTGACATGAGGCAAAGATTTAAGGAGTGCGAAGGTGATCTTTTCTTTGTCGAAAAAATTGTGAACAGAGAAATAACCTTCTAGCAGAGTTAACCATTTTTTTAGGGCTTCTGCATCTATCTATCCTTCAAATACTGGAATATCAAAATTAACTTGTACCTCGAAAGGCAAGGTGCCTCCAAATTGGCCGCTTGATGAAGATGTGCCTGATGCTATCGACAAACATTTAAGGATGTGGGAAAAATTCTCCATCATTTCGTCCCTTTGTCGCGTGAGAGCTTGCTCAAGCAAAAGATTGATAGGATTGTCTGCTCCGTCGTTTTTCTTTTCTTCTACCATTGAGGGTTTCTTGGGTGTGCGAGAGTGATTATCTTCAAGAGAGACAAGCTTGAGACCCAACTTGCTATACTCGGACCTCGTCGGGGACATGTACTGGAAACATGATTAAGAGCACCCTGCTCTGATACCACTGATCCAGATTATTTTCGGCAAGAAATGCGAGCGGAGATATAATAAAGAAATGCACAGAGATATCGCAGATATTCAATAAGATAACATAAATGTATCAGAGATGCAACCATAAACACATATATACAGTAATACATGATTTCTATTAATGAAATAAATGTACAGAGACTGTAAAAATACAGAGTGAAAGACTTGCTAGAATGGTGGCATCTTATCTCTGAGAAGAGATGTGACGGCTACTCGCATTCACAAGAATATGGTTACAATGAGGCTCTGAAGGCCTTTTTAAAATAAACAGGAATGCCAAAAACCCTAGACATCCAAAAACCTAACCCTAGGAGATGAAATGCCAAATGTCATGTGGTCGCGACAATAACAGTGGGGTCCATGTCAATGATCTGTCCTTTACCATTATTTTCAGAATTAGATTCTGAATCAGGGTTCGTCTCTTTGTCTTTGATCTCGGCCACCAATGACTGTTTTGAGAGACATTCATCGGTGTTGTGCGAGGGGCTTTTGTGGAACTCGAACCATTTTCTGGTGTCCTTCTTTGTCTTCCCATGACCCTTCTTTTCCTGTGTCTTGCACTGGTTTTCAGGAGACTGTTTGTTGGGGTCGTTTTTGTCATACTTTGGTTGTTGCAGATTTGCAGACCCAAACTCTCGTTTGTTCTGGTGCTTAAATTTCTACTAGATTTTAATAGCATATCGATAAGCAACACTGAGTGATGAGATGTCCAGAAAATCCATTTTAGTCTGGATGTATATGTGTAGAGCCCCACAGTATTTCATAACCAAATGTCGCTCGGAGTCTTTGATACCTAGTTTGGTGCGAAAGGTATGGAAGGTATTGGTAAACTCTGGAACTGCTTGGCCCCTCTCTTGCCGCAGTGTGGTCCATCTCATGTACTGGTCCTCATAGTTGCCAACAATGTAATATTGTTCCTTTACCGCATCCACACAAAAATTCCAAGTGGGATCGACACCGTATATTCCAGAATCCTCTGTGAAAATTTTCTCCCAGTAAGTTTCCCACCAATGTTTGACATGAGGGAGAGCTTTAAGGAGTGCGAAGGTGATCTTTTCTTTGTTGGAAAAATTGTGAACAAAAAAATAACCTTCTAGCAGAGTTAACAATTTTTCTAGGGCTTCTGCATCTATCTGTCCTTCAAATGCAGAAATATAAAAATTAACTTGTACCTTGAAAGGCGAGGTGCCTCCAAAGTGGTTGCTTGATGAAGATGCACCTAATGCTATCGATAGGCGTTTATGAATGTGGGAAAAATTCTCTATCCCATGAGAGCTTGCTCAAGCAACAGAGTGATAGGATCGCCTGCTCCATCGTTTTTCTTTTCTTCCACCATTGAGGGTTTCTTGGGTGTGCAAGAGTGATTGTATTCAAGAGAGACAATATTGGGACCCAACTTGCTATACTCAGACCTCGTTGGGGACATGTACTGAAAAAATGATTAAGAGCAACCTACTCTGATACCACTGATCCAGATTATTTTCAGCACGAAATGCGAGCAGAGAGATAATAAAGAAATGCACAGATATATCACAGATATTCAATAAGATAACATAAATGTATCAGAGATGTAACCATAAACACAGATATACTGTAATACATGATTTCTATTAATGAAAGAAATGTAAAAAGACTGTAAAAATACAGAGTGAAAAACTCGCTAGAATGGTGGCAGCTTATCTCTGAGAAGAGATGTGACGGCTACTCGCATTCGCAAGAAGATGGTTACAATGAGGCTCTATAGGATTTTTTACAATAAACAAGAATGCCAAAAACCCTAGACATCCGAAAACCTAACCCTAGGAGATGAAGCGCCAAAAGTCATGTGGGCCCGTTTGTGTAAGTGAGTACATCAATTTCCCGGGGTCGTAACTTTTGCATACCATATTCGTTTTAGGCATGTGATAGCTCATTGGAAAGGTATTGTTGAGGAGATTAATTTTGGTTTCTCAATCATGCCTTAAAATATCATTGAGAACTTCGATCTTGAAAAACCTTCATTTAGGCTCTTAAAATGGCCCCGGAGGTTAAAAACTACTAAAAGTAGTAAATTGGCAAAATTGCCAGAAAACTGTTTTGAGCCAATCATAAAAGGTGGGTGGCCACCAATATCCACCTGGTTCAATCCTCCCTCCTTAGGAATCAATGGTATCCATTGCGTTGAGTTTACGGGGGAGAGGAAAAAGCGTTTGTTGAATCTATCTCTTGGTGAGTTGCTTGCCTTGCTGGAGACATCGCGCTGCTAAGTTTATGGAAATCTGTCACGAACCTGTTGAGGCTGAGGCTATTCAAAAAGTCGGGCTACATGAGAGGACGGTGTGCAAAAGGAATCTTTGCGGTTTGCTGCAACCTTGTCGACCTGCTTCTGTTGGATAGAAGGTGCTTGGGGCGAAGCTGTAGTGATTGCAGTGTCCTTCTATTCCCCTTTTGAACAGATTGTGAAGAAGCTGAATTTTGTAGTATGAGATACTACCTTGCGGCACTTTTTAGGTGGAACAATAGTCATAACTACCTCCGATATTCTGTAGAGATGACCCCCCACAGAAATAATGACACTGCAGGGTCGAGACTCATAAACAACATGGTGCTTCCACATATATGGTTGGCCCAAGAGAACATCATAGACATCTAGTGGGGCAAAGTCACATAATACCTCATCCTTGAAGGGTTGGATGCCATATGAAAATCGATATTGTTGGCTGACATGAATATATCTTCCTTGGCGAAGCCACCTGATGTTGTATGGCTGCGGGTGTGGTGTTGTCGACAATCCTGATTGTTTGACGACCTATACTGAGATGAAGTTCTTATGGCTTCCTCTTTCAACAATAAAATGCAATGAGGTCCCCTTCACCCACATCTGTGAATGAGAAAGGAGCTCCTCCTCGTCAGGATCTGTTGGTTCTTCTGGTTGAATTGTTGTGGTCTTGTCAATAACAATGGGGTACGCGTCAATGATCTGTCATTTACCATTATTTTCAGAATCAGATTCTGAATCAGGGTTCGTCTCTTTGTCGTTGATCTCAGACACCAATGACTGTTTTGAGCGACGTTCATTGGTGTTGTGCCAGGGGATTTTGTGGAACTCGCACCATTTTCCAGTGTCCTTTTTCTTCCCGTGACCCTTCTTTTCCTGTTTCTTGGACTGGTTTTGGGTAGACTGTTTGTTAGCACCATCTTTGTCATACTTCGGTTGTTGCGGATTTGCATAACCGAACTCCCACTTGTTCTGGTGCTTAAATTTCTGCTCGATTTTAACAACATATCGATAAGAAACACTAAGTGATGAGATGTACAGAAAATGCATTTCAGTCTGGATGTATCTGTGTAGAGCCCCACAGTATTCCATAACCAAATGTTGCTCAGAGTCTTTGATACCCATCATGGTGCGCAAGGTATGGAAGATATTGGTGAACTCCAGAACTGCTTGGCCCGTCTCTTTCCGCAGTGTGGTCCATCTCATGTACTGGTCCTCATAGTTGCCAACAGGGTAATATAGTTCCTTTACCGCATCCACAAAAAAATCCCAAGTGGAATCAACCCTGTATATTCCAAAGTCCTCTATGGAACTTTGCTCCCAGTAAGTTTCCCACCAATGTTTGACATGAAGGAGAGCTTTAAGGAGTGCGAAGGTGATCTTTTCTTTGCCGGAAAAATTGTGAACAAAGAAATAGCCTTCTAGCAGAGTTAACCATTTTTCTAGGGCATTTGCATCTATTTGTCCTTCAAATACATGAATATAAAAATTAAATTGTAACTTGAAAGGAGAGGTGCCTCCAAAGTGGCTTCTTGATGAAGATGTGCCTGATGCTATCGACAGGTGTTTAAGGATGTGGGAAAAATTCTCCATCATTTCGTCCCTCTGTCGCGTGAGAGCTTGCTCAAGCCATAAATTGATAGGATCATTTGCTCCATCGTTTTTATTTTCTTTTACCATTGAGGGTTTCTTGGGTGTGAGAGAGAGATTGTCTTCAAGAGAGACGAGCTCGATACCCAACTTTCTATACTCGGACCTCGTCGGGGACATGTACTGGAAAACGATTAAGACTAGCCTGCTCTGATACCACTGATCCATATTATTTTCGACACAAAATGTGAGCAGAGATATAATAAAGAAATACAGAGAGATATCACAGATATACAACAAGATAACATAAATGTATCAGAGATGCAACCATAAACATAGATATACAATAATACACAATTTCTATTAATGAAATAAATGTACAAAGACTGTAAAAATACAGAGTGAAAGACTCGCTAGAATGGTGGAAGCTTATCTTTGAGAAGAGATGTGACGGCTACTCGCATTCGCCAGAAGATGGTTAAAATGAGGCTCTGAAGGCCTTTTTACAATAAATAGGAATTCCAAAAACCCTAGACATCCGAAAACCTAACCCTAGGAGATGAAGCGCCAAAAGTCATGTGGGCCATGTTTGGGTAAGTGAGTACATCAAATTCTCAGGGTCGGAACGTTTGCATACGATCTTTGTTTTAAGTGTGTGATAGTTCGTTGGAAAGGTATTGTCAATGATATTCATTTTGGGGGCTCAATCATTCCTTTAGCTATTATTGAGAACCTAGATCTTGAAAAACCTTCATTTGCGCCCTCAAAATGGCCCCGGAGGTTAAAAACTTCTAAAAATAGTAAATTGCCAAAATTGCCAGAAAACTATTTTGAGCCAGTCGGAAAAGGTGGGCGGCCATCGATATCCACCTGGATCAATCCTCCCTCCTTAGGAAGAAATGGTATCCTTTGCATTGAGTTCCTCGGGGAGAGGGAAAAGTGTTTGTTGAATCTTCATCTTGGTGAGTTGCTTGCCTTGTTGGAGACGTCGCGTTGCTCAGTTTGTGGAAGTCTGTCACGAACCTATTGAGGCTGAGGCTGTTCAACAAGTCGGGAGACATGAGAGGACGGTGTCCAGAAGGAATCTTTGTGCTTTACTGCAACCTTGTCGACCTACTTCTGTTGGATAGAAGGTGCTTGGTGCGAAGCTGTAGTGGTTGCAGTGTCCTTCTGTTCCCCTTTTGAACAGATTGTGAAGAAGTTGAATTTTGTAGTATGAGATACTACCTTGTGGCACTTTTTATATGGAACAGTAGTCGGAACTACCTCTGGTATTTTGTAGAGATGACCCCCCAGAGAAACAATGACACTGCGGGGTCGAGACTCATAAACAACATGGCAGTTCCACATATATGGTTGGCCCAAGAGAGCATCACAGACATCTAGTGGGGAAACATCACATAATACCTCATCCTTGAAGGGTTGGATGCCATATGACAATCGACATTGCTAGCTGACACATAGATATCATCCTTGGCGAAGCCACCTGATGTTGTATGGTTGTGGGTGTGGTGTTGTCGACAATCCCAATTGTTTGATGACCTCTGCTGAGATGAGGTTCTTCTGGCTTCTGCTATCAGCAATAAAATGCATCGGGGTCCCCTTCACCCACATTTGTGAATGAAAAAGGTGCTCCTCATCTTCAAGACCTATTGGTTCTTCTGGTTGAATTGGTGCGGTCACGACAATAGTAGTGGGGTCCGCATCAATGATCTGTCCTTTACCATTATTTTCATAATCATATTCTGAATCAGGGTTCGTCTCTTTGTCTTTGATCTTGGCCACCAATGATTTTTTTGAGCGACATTCATCAGTGTTGTTCCAGGGGATTTTTTGGAACTCGCACCATTTTCCAATGTTCTTCTTTGTCTTCCCATGACCCTTCTTTTCCTATGTCTTGGACTAGTTTCGGGAGACTGTTTGTTAGGGACGTCTTTGTCATACTTCGGTTGTTGCGGATTTGCAGAGCCGAACTCCCGTTTGTTTTGGTGCTTAAATTTTTGCTTGATTTTAACAACATATCGATAAGCAACATTGAGTGATGAGATGTCCAGAAAATCCATTTCAGTCTGGATGTATCTGTGTAGAGCCCCACAGTATTTCATAACCAAATGTCTCTTGGAGTTTTTGATACCCACCTTGGTGCACAAGGTATGGAAGGTATTGGTGAACTTCGGAACTGCTTGGCCCCTCTCTTGCCGTAGTGTGGTCCATCTCATGTATTGGTCCTCATAGTTGCCAACAGGGTAATACTGTTTCTTTACCACATCCACACAAAAATCCCAAGTGGGATCGACCCTGTATATTCCAGACTCCTCTGTGGAACTTTGTTCCCAGTAAGTTTCCCACCAATGTTTGACATGAGGGAGAGCTTTAAGGAGTGTGAAGATGATCTTTTCTTTGTCGAAAAAATTTTGAACAGAGATATAACCTTCTAGCAGAGTTAACCATTTTTCTAGGGCTTCTGCATCTACCTGTCCTTCAAATACAGGAATATCAAAATTAACTTATACCTTGAAAGGCGAGGTGCCTCCAAAGTGGCCACTTGATGAAGACGCATTTGATTCTATTGGTAGATGTTTAAGGATGTGAGAAAAAATTTCCATCATTTCCTCCCTCTGTCGCATGAGAGCTTGCTTAAGCAACAGATTGATAGGATCGTATGTTCCATCATTTTTCTTTTCTTCTGCCATTGAGGATTTCTTGGGTGTGCGAGAGTGATTGTCTTTAAGAGAGATAAGATCGAGACCCAAATTTCTATACTCAGACCTCGTCGGGGACATGTACTGAAAAAACGATTAAGAGAAGCCTATTTTGATACAACTGATCCGGATTATTTTCGGCACAAAATGCGAACGGAGATATAATAAATAAATGCACAGAGATATCGCAGATATTCAATAAGATAACATAAATGTATCAGAGATGCAACCATAAACACAAATATACAGTAATATATGATTTCTATTAATGAAAGAAATGTACAGAGACTGTAAAAATACAAAGTGAAAGACTCGCTAGAATGGTGGCAGCTTATCTCTGAGAAGAGATGTGACAGATACTCGCATTCGCAAGAAGATGGTTACAATGAGGCTCTGAAGGATTTTTTACAATAAACAGAAATTCCAAAATCCCTATACATCCTCAAAACTAACCCTAGGATATGAAGCACCAAAATTCATGTGGGCCCCGTTTGGGTAAGTGAGTACATCAACTTCCCGGGGTCGTTAATTTTGCATACGATCTTCGTTTTAGGCGTGTGATAGCTCGTTGGAAATGTATTGTTGAGGATATTCATTTTGGGGGCTCAATCATGTCTTCAACTATAATTTACAACCTCGATCTTGAAAAACCTTCATTTGGCCCCTCAAAATAGCCCCGGAGGTTAAAAACTGCTAAAAATAGTAAATTGCCAAAATTGCCAGAAAACTATTTTGAGCTTGTCGAAAAAGGTGGGTGGTCACCGATATCCACCTGGATCAATCCTCCCTCCTTAGGAAGCAATGGTGTCCATTGCGTTGATTTTCTGGGGGAGAGGGAAAAGCGTTTGTTGAATCTGCATCTTGGTGAGTTGCTTGCCTTGCTGGAGACGTCGCGCTGCTCAGTTTGTGGAAGTTTGTCACTAACCTGTTGACGCTGAGGCTATTCAAAAAGTCAGGCTACATGAGAGGATGGTGCACAAAAGGAATCTTTCCTCTTTGCTACAACCTTGTCGACCTGCTTCTGTTTGATAGAAGGTGCTTGGGGCGAAGCTGTAGTGGTTGCAGTGTCCTTTTGTTCCCCTTTTGAACATATTGTGAAGAAACTGGATTTTGCAGTATGAGATACTACCTTGCGGCACTTTTTAGGTAGAACAGTAGTCGGAACTACCTTTTTTATTCTATAGAGATGACCCCCTAGAGAACTAATGACACTGCGGAGTCGAGACTCATAAACAATGTGGCGCTTCCACATATATGGTTGGCCCAAGAGAACATCATAGACATCTAGTGGAGAAACATCACATAATACCTCATCCTTGAAGGGTTGGATGCCATATGACAATCGACATTGCTGGCTGACACAAAGATCTCGTCCTTGTTGTATGGTTGTGGGTGTGGTGTTGGCGACAATCCCAACTGTTTGACGACCTCTGCTGAAATGAGGTTATTTTGGCTTCCGCTATCAACAATAAAATGCAGTAGGGTCCCCTTCACCCACATCTTTGAATGAAAAGGACGCTCCCCCTCTTCAGGATCTGTTGGTTCTTCTGGTTGAATTGTTGCACTCTCGACAATAGCAGTGGGGTCCGCATCAATGATCTGTCCTTTACCATTATTTTCAGAATCAGATTCTGAATCAGGGTTCGTCTCTTTAACTTTGATCTCGGCCACCAATGATTGTTTTGAGTGACATTCATCGGTGTTGTGCCAAGGGATTTTGTGGAACTTGCACCATTTTCCAGTGTCCTTCTTTTTCTTCCCGCGACCCTTCTTTTCCTGTTTCTTGGACTAGTTTTGGGGAGACTGTTTGTTAGCGTCGTCTTTGTCATACTTCGATTGTTGTGGATTTTCATAACCGAACTCCCACTTGTTCTAGTGCTTAAATTTCTACTCGATTTTAACAGCATATCGATAAGTAACACTGAGTGATGAGATGTCTAGAAAATCCATTTCAGTCTGGATGTATCTGTGTAGAGCTCCACGATATTCCATAACCAAATGTCGCTCGGAGTCTTTGATACCCATCATGGTGCACAAGGTATGGAATATATTGGTGAACTCCGAAACTGCTTGGCCCCTCTCTTGCCGCAGTGTGGTCCATCTCATGTACTGGTCCTCATAGTTTCCAACAGGGTAATACTGTTCCTTTACCGCATCCACAAAAAAATCCCAAGTGGAATGGACCCTGTATATTCCAGACTCCTCTATGGAACTTTGCTCCCAGTAAGTTTCCCACCAATGTTTGACATGAAGGAGAGATTTAAGGAGTGAGAAGGTGATGTTTTCTTTGTCGAAAAAATTGTGAACAAAGAAATAACCTTCTAGCAGAGTTAACCATTTTTCTGGGGCTTCTGCATCTGTTTGTCCTTCAAATACAGGAATATAAAAATTAACGTGTACCTTAAAAGGCGAGGTGCCTCCAAAGTGGTCGCTTGATGAAGATGCGCCTGATGCTATCAACAGACGTTTAAGGATGTGGGAAAAATTCTTCATCATTTCGTCCATCTATCGTGTGAGAGCTTTCTCAAGCCACAAATTGATAGGATCGTCTGCTCCGTTGTTTTTATTTTCTTCCACCATTGAGGGTTTCTTGGGTGTGCGAGAGTGATTGTCTTCAAGAGATACAAGCTCGAGAACCAAATTTCTATACTCGGACCTCATCGGGGACATGTACTGAAAAACGATTAAGAGCAACCTGCTCTGATACCACTGATCCGGATTATTTTTGGCATGAAATGCGAGTGGAGATATAATAAAGAAATGCACATAGATATCGCAGATATTCAATAAGTTAACATAAATGTATTAGAGATGCAACCATAAACACAAATATACAGTAATACACGATTTCTATTAATGAAATAAATGTACAGAGACTATAAAAATACAGAGTGAAACACTCGCTAGAATGGTGGCAACTTATTTCTGAGAAGAGATGTGACGGCTACTCACATTCGCTAGAATATAGTTAAAATGAGGCTCTGAAGGCTGTTGTAGGAAAATCTCCTTGTAGATAGGTAGATTGCCTCAAAGAGCTAGACCCTAACTCTAAGATAGAAAGTGCTTAACGTGGACACTGACTTCCTTTCAGATCTGCACAAACTAATACATGAGAAGGAAATATGATAGAGGTACCTTTTAATCGACGTTTGTCCCTGCACGCTCCGAGTCGAACTCCGAACTCTCGCTCCTCGATGAGTCCTGTAGACAAACAAAGTACGACCACTTCCTACTCTATTGATGTTAGCTTGAAAATGGATCTATCTATCAACGATAAGTTCATGTAAGATCAGACACAAACTAGAAAGAAACAAGCCAAGCGTGTCATATTAATGAGAATAACGACAACAATGCTTACAATCGTAAATGTGAATGCGATAGCTTCATCAAGTCCCCTTTGTCTAACCCTTGCTCGAAATATCCACGACCTGGATGATGGCAGCTTCACTGATCACTCTCCTTCAGCTGACTGTGTGTTTCCTATGAGATCATAGGTTTCATGCTAGCAATTCTTCCCCCCTTCTCACCATCATAGAGCCTGCTTATATAGGTTAAGAGAGACTTAACCTCTTAAGTTATCTTTAGAACAAGTTGAGGAATCCCCTCTTTGGATCAGGGATCTCCTGATGGAACCAAGAATTCGAATGCAACTGCCTTCCAAACTTGAAATATCCTCCCCTTATTCTCCTCAATGGGCCAACTACTGCTTTAGATTAGACAACGCCCCCTCAAAAGGGGCATCAGGGTGCTATAACACTCCCTAGGAAGCTTGAGGGGAGAACTAGCGCTCCAAAGATGGATAACACTCCTTCAGAGGGGCAGATAAGCGTTATAACGCTCCCTGAGACCTTATAGGGGAGCGTCAGCGCTCCTTAGGCTGATGTAGGGGAGCGCTCACTTTCAAAACCTCTGTTTAAGGGATCCTTTCAGGTGATAAAAGTTCTTTGACTTCAGTTAATCATTCTCTTTCCTCCAAATCAAGTGTCTGAGTTATTCTAGATGTCTCTTTGGTGTCGTCATCATGGCAGTATGCTTTGTTTGGTGTTTGCGACACTTGTGAATGACATGCGACACTTGTGACAGTTGAGAGGATCATGTGACACGTACGACACTTATCGAAGTGAGCAATATTGAGGTGTAACAGATTGCCCCCCAAAGTATGAAGTTAGAAGATGCGAACGGATAACTGAAATGCTTTGTAGACATCCAAGCAAGGGTATAGACTCAGAGAACTTGACGGGAGTTGCACACAAAACATCCAACAAATATCATGGCATATTTCAAAACCCAAGGCAGGCATACCTATGCTTGGGTGATCAAGACTTGTGAGATATGGCCGCCATAAAATACACTACGGATAGTAAGGGGATGAGTTTTCGTGGCGAAAACCCAATTTGACATGTAAGTAGATCATCATCTGGTTCTTGAAGTGTGCACCGTGATCGGTGACAATGGCACGTGGTACACCAAAATGAGTTATGATGTGGTTGAAAAGGAACAGAGTTACAGTACGACCATCGTTCAGGAAGGTAGGCATAGCCTCAACCCATTTGGTGAAGTAGTCGACGGCGATGATTATATAACCGTGCGCCCCAGCTGAGGTAGGATTACACTGCATGAAATCGATACCCCACTTGGAAAAGGGGTCGATGGCGATAATGGGGTGCAACGTAGTAGGGTGGGTGTGTGCCTTCTTGTTAAAGATTTGGTAGGGTGGACATTTTTTGATGGCCTCGATATGATCTTTGAAAATCGAGGGCCAAAAGTAGCTAGCACGTAGGATTTTTTGGGCTGTGGCCAGTCCAGAAAGGTGACCGCCACAGGTGCCAAGGTGACAATCATTCAAAACGCGTTCAGCCTCTTCGTGAATCAGACATCGTCGAAGGCTGGTGTCAATACCACGGTGATACAAGGTGTTGCTGATGATGAGATAACGACGAGAGTGGTGATGAATACGTCGACGCTCTTCATGAGAAATGTTAGGCTGAAAACGTTGGGTTTGAAGGTAAAGGAGGATATCTCCGTACCAAGGATCATAGGTGTTGATGAGGAAGAGAGATTCATCGAGGAGAGAAGCTCTAGGTTCGATGTCTTCATCAGCACGAGGGAGAGCACAGATAAGCTCTGCAAAGACCATGGATTTTTTTGCTTTGGCCTTCGTAAATTCAAGATCGAATTCCTGAAGGATAATGATCCATTTAGAATATTTTCCCCCAAGTACTTGACGTGTCAAGACGTGGTACATGGTGTTGGAGTCTGTGATCACCGTGGTGGTGCGTAATAAGATGTAATGGTGGAATCTCTCGACAATGATGACGGCTGCCAGAGCCAGTTTCTCGACATGTGAATATCGGAGTTCGGGTCCAGATAGACTCTTGCTCAGGTAATAAATCACATGTTCTTCACCGTTGGGATCCTCCTGAACTAACACCATTGCAATAGTGGAAGTGGAGGCGGCCAAGTAAAGTATGTAATCCTTTGTATATTCAGGGGGATGTAACAAAGGTGCGTGGGTCAAAGCGTGCTTGAGAGCATCGAATGAACGTTGGGCGGTGTCATCCCAGATGAAAGGGGTGTTCTTTTGCAGTAACCGCATAAATCCTTTAGTGATCTCAGCATAGTTGCAGATGAAACAACGAAGGAAGTTTTCTTTGCCTTGCAAACTTTGGAGTTGGGTTAAATTGGTAGGTGGGGGTAAGGCTAAAATGGCCTTAATCTTTAAGGGATCCACCCTGATCCCATCTTTGGAGACAATGAAACCGAGGTGTCGACTGGATTCGATGGCAAAAATTCACTTATGCGGGTTCAAGCGAATACGGTAGAACTGACATCGAAGAAAAATCGCTCGTAAGTGATCAATGTGATCGAATCGATTGGATGAGTGGGAGGGTAAGTCATCGAGTTAAGGTTCTGCGATATGCTTGATATCATGGAAAGCGTACGACATGGCCCGCTGGAAAGTAGCACCAACATTTTTAAGGCCAAAAGGTAGCTTTTGGTAAGTGAAAGTACCCTAGGGGCAGATAAAGGCTATCTTATGTTGATCAGCAGGTAAGATTTCAATCTGGTTATACCCAGAAAATCCATCCATGAAAGAGAAGATTACGCTCCCTACGCAATTATCGATGATTTGGTCGATGAAGGGCATAGGGTAGTTGTCCTTGGGACAAGCTTTGTTGAGATCTCGATAGTCAACACAAACACGGATGGTCTCTTGTTTTTTGGCAACCGGAACAAGGTTGGAGACCCATTCTATCAAAGGGACGGGATAAATAAAGCCAGATTTTAGAAGTTTCTCAACTTCTGCCTTTATAGCTGTGATTTTCTTGGGATGAACCGGGTGAAGCTTTTGTCGAACAAGTTTCGCGTCAGGGTAAGTCTTGATTTCGTGTACGACGATTAAAGGGTCGATCCCTGGCATTTCTTCATAGCTCCATGCGAAGACGTCGCGAAATTCTTTAAACAAAGCAGTGTAAGAGACCACTTCTTCAGGTGTGCAATTAGCACCAAGGTTGATGTTTTCCATGACACCTTCTTTGATCAAAATGTCAATAACAATCGTGGTAGAGATGTTACCCATATTCCCCTCAGAGAGAGTATTTTGTGTGAGGATAGGAGATTGCGGAGCATCGGTAACACCGGGAGGGGAGACAGAGTGTATGTCTCGGTGACTTTATTCCAAAGGCGGAAGGAAAGAGGATCGATGGTGGTTATCATCCCAAGGCAGATCGTCGATGCTAAGCATTTCCATAATCGATTAGTCAGAAGAGAAAATTTGGGAAATGTAATCGACGACAGATGACAGGGAATCCAACCATGAGGGCATCGAGTAGGCATCAGGTATCAATAAATGTGGGTTGTTTGGAGAGGGAGAGGAAAATTGAATAACTATGTATGCGGCCTCGGCAGGGCTAAGTGGCATGGTGTCACCGAGCACATCGAATTCCAGAGGACTAGGTACAATCCAGGGATCAGATGATTCCAAGGATTGATAAGGCATAGTCGAAATCATATTGATGGCGGCAATATGATGAGTGGTAGGTGGAAGTGTTGTAGGGAAAGTACCCATAAGGCTAGAATATTTCAATAATCCAACACCAACGCTTTCATACGTAACTGGATTGTCTCCCAAAAAGGGAATGTTGTTGGTGATAGGGGTGTGAGCGTCGGGTTTACAGAAATCGAGTTGATCGACGGTGACAATTTTTCCTTGATAAGGGAATTGTACACATCGAAACACCGACGAGGCGACAGTGGTCATAGCATAGAACCAACTTCTTCCAAGTAGTAGGTTGTAATTGAGGGGGGCATAGACCACCTCGACATCAATGGTAACAGTTTTGCCACCCAACTGAACGGCTAAGGATTGTAATAATCCATGAGGATGAAAACCTCGTCCATCGAAAGCGTGTAACATCGTAGGGGATTTTTTAAGGGCAGGTGATTTTAAGCCTTTCCAACAAGCTAAAGACATGACGCAAGTAGAGGCTCCCTCATCCAAGATAGTTCGGTGGATTTGTTGATTGTGAACAACAACATCAATTTGGAAAGATAGCTGGTGGGAGAGTCGTGGTTGATGATCATCCAAGTTAAACGTGAGATTATTTGATGACTCGGGATCGAAAGCGTCGATAGCAGCTAAGAGCGTTCTACGTTGGCTGGGACAGTGTTTTAGAACCTCCAAGGTGGACATAGCACACGGTGCTTGGGCCAAATCTTCTACAATGTTGTAGTTTTGGGCAGCCCGTGAATTAGGATTGAAGGTAGATTTCCAAATGGTGCTCTTAGGAGGGAATAAGATGGAGTTAAACGAAGGTTTCTCAATCTGAAGTGGCCCGGATGGAGAGCTGGCATATGGAGGGCTAACGAAAGATGGTAATGGGTCCGGTACAGAACCATTAGCAGTCTTCGACTTATCAGGTTTAATCGGCGTGTCGTATGTTGCAGAGAGAGTGGTCAGATTAACCCCGTTAAACATGTAAATGTGGGCACTTGTCGAGGCCTCATCATGGGGTTGGTTGGAACTGCCCCCTACGGTGGGGGTTTGAGAAACCAAAGATTGTTGCTGTGGAAAAGGATAAGTAAGCACATCGGGTTGTGAATTACCTTTGAATAGTTTGGCCACTTCATCGCGATGTGGACAGTCTCGAGTGTAGTGATCATCACCACAAATGAGACATCGGAATTTCGGTTTTCGTTGTGGTTGTTTTCCGACAGCAGGGGTTTGCGGTTGATTTTTTGGTTGTTCGTTGTTGTTGTTTTTCTTTGGTTTATTTCTCACTTTCTTCTTTCCCCCAAGTTGTTGTGAAGGGGTCAATTGGACCGCATTCACCTCAGAGAGATGAGTTTGAGGGGGGGTAGAGGAGGGTGCAGTCGGGTTGGGAGCGGTCGTCGAAGCAGGTCACTGAGTTGTTCCAGTCGGCTGGGAAGTAGATTGGGTTTTGATGGAGCCAATAACTCCATCCGTGTGGGAAGTAGACGATGGTTTGGATGGATCATTAGTGGCACGGGTAGCATTCGGTATCAACTTGTACAGAGTACTGGACTGTGAATAGACCAAGTCTAAGTACTGAGCTCGGGCAATAGCTTCTTCCTCGGTGACTACGCCACCCATGGCAACATCACAAGCGATCTGGGGTAACAATGATTTAGTGAACCATTCTGCTAATAGTTGTTCAGGAATGACCGCTTTGATCAACCTTCGTTGTCGTCTCCACTCATGAATATGATCAGAGATGTGTACGGAAGTTGTTTGACGAAGGGAGGTTAATAGTTCAGTACCCGTCTCGTATTGAATGGGTAGTTGGAAGTGTGTGAGAAAGGACATGGCGAGGGAGTTGAAGTTGTGAAAGCATGTGCGTGGTAGTTCAATATACCATTTCACCGCGGACCCCGTAAGCGTTCGTTGGAAAAGACGCAACCGTATAGAATCATCCATGAGGGAGTTGGATGAACACCACAAATGGAAATTCATCACGTGATTGTTTGGGTCTTCTCCGGACTTTTCGTCGAATTTTGGGATATCAGAAGGAAGTTTAGCTGGAATAGCTGGCCAAACTGGAGAACGATAAATAGGATCATTCATTAACCGAGACAAGTCTAGAAGGTCCAGGGTAGCTAGAAAAGGTAGTTGTCGGTTAACCTATGGGTAATGTTGGTGTGGCATGGGGACACCAGTAGGGCCAATCACTGGGTTATGCGGATAATTGTAACTAGTGGGCCCTCTTGTATGAGGTTGGTGTTGACCAGGGTACGTAGGATTTGAGGTGTTTTGAGAAGTATGTGCAAGCGGAGGATAAACGGATGGGTTTTGAGGGTTATAAGATGGATTTGGCGTTTTTCCATAAGGGGGTTGTTGTGGAGTTTGAGAGTTGTGTCCCGCCGAGAACTGTGGGTTTCCTGGAAAAGGGATATTCCACGGATTAGGCGTGGCGGACACATTTTGTCCATGTGGTTGATGGTAGGCTCCAGATTGAGCCTGCCCCCCAGCATGAGGGTGCCCCCCAAATGGAATTTGTCCTCCGGTGGGAGGGTGCCCCCCAGCTTGAGGTAGAGTTCCCAGAATTTGAGAACCAGACGTAAATGACTGACCAGTACCGCCGAATGGGTTAAGACCACCAAGACCGGTTCCTCCGGGTTGTTGGATAGGTATGGAACTTCCCGACGTAGCTTGAGTAGTAGAGGCAGTGGGAAAATTGAGTGCCCTGTACCCAAAAGGGAGTGATGATGTAGGTCTTGGTGTCACGGGTGTGCCAATAGCAGCTTGTCTAACCACTGCATTACCGACAGGGATAGTCGGAACGTGAGGGACCATTGTAGAATGGGTCGTCTGGAGAGGAAAAGTAGACCTTGGGCCAGCGGACGATGTGTTCGAACCAACGGGTGGTGTGGCCGTAAAAATAGTAGTGTCGGTAAAATCGTTTAAAGGTACGGTGTAGGATATGGGTGCATCAACACCTACCCCCGCTCCATAAAGGTCCTGCACCATGCGCGGTGGACTTCGAACGATGTCTGCAGTCCAAAAGGGGTCATCGGCTAAAGGGTTTTGACGAGACCCAACCGGAATGTCAGAAGGATTGACGACGACAAATTCACTAACTGGATTCAGTTGGAGGACATGACATTCATATCCCTCCAGAATGCGGAAAGCTTCCGGAGACTCTGAAACAATTTGAAAATTCTCCAGAGGAGTGGGAACTTCTTCTTGGGAAGTTGTGGTATCTTGAACCTCGCTCTGTTGAGGAGATTCCTCCGTAGAATGAGGGGGTAAAGGGGTGTTCCCTTCCATATTTTCTAGAGGAAGTCCCTGTAGCCTCCGCGAACGGCGTGGAGGGTCGATGTTGGCGAAAAAGAGTCGGCGAAAGAGATCTATGGCCAACTACCAAAAAGAAACAGCATACGCTAATAAAATCTAAGAATCACAACCAAGCAAACAGGACCTTCTCTCGATGATCGTACTAGTTGGTGATGAAATCCAACATCGCGCGATCAAGTCAAGGAGGGGTGGGGATATGGTGGAACAGTTACAATGGCGACCTGCTTAATGGACTTACGCCTTGGTGCAAGCTTCCATGCAGTAATTGTGGATTTACCCTCCAAGGAGCCCGAGTGAGTTTGACCAATGTCTGTTCCAGGTACAGTGAGACTTCCCTTCACTGTCACCTTGTGTAAGACCCTAAATATTATGGCCACTAAGGTTACCAATTCGCAGTCAGCCCCTGGGCGGGTACAGTCGACAGTCCGATCCGAACGTATGGGCAGAGTATCTAGCCCGAAATCGACTAAAAGGATTCCACGCATTAATTGTGGATTTACCTTTAAGCTATCCCCATAATATGATCTGACCACCACAATCAGTTAAACCACGGAGGGATAATCTCCATAGCTCACCCGAATGCAACCTCGTGCGTAACCCCTGTGTGAGAGGGGGATCCCAGGAAGACTTATATGATAATTGGATTTGACTCTCCCTAACTCAGGATGCTAATGTTGTTTTGGAAACTTTGGAGAGTTATGCTCACAGCCTAATCCAAAGTACTAAGCCTAATCTACTATTGGTGGAGGATCCTAGAAAAGAAAATGTTTCAAATAATTTTTAATTAGAGTTGATTTTATAGTTGTTCTTTACTCAAAAGGGGTGCATGGAAGTGAAACGGATGGGATTATGACTCAGCCCCAAGAATGAATCAAAGATGATAAGCAGTCATTTCTTTTCGATGAACATCTATCTAGGGGAGAGAGAGATTTCTTTTCACTAACAAGCACTAATAAGGAATGTCCTCAAATAAATTTTCTTCAATCAAATCCGATGTGATGCGAAAACTTTTGAGATACCTTCTAATATGAAAAATCAATCACGAAGATGCTTCTTTATTGTTTTTATATGAATAATGATTAATTCAAAACAATGGTTGTCTTGCTAATTATCTTTTGGACTAATGAAAATCAGACCAACACAAGCAAGAATCATACAAACAATACACCCTCTCGTTGTGATCAAAACAAGAAGCGAAAGAGAAGAAACAATCAAAAGAAAAATAAAAAATTTCACACCAAAAGAAATGTCGAAGAACAATGATCTTAACTAAAACCAAATGAAGAGATTTGTAGGCCTTTGATGACCTTCACCAGAGTTTTTCGCTCAGTCGAAAAGGAGAGAAAGACAATGCATGGGTTTCAAAATCCAAATGTCAGAAAAACTCAACAACAATAGTGAAGAAGGCTACAAAATCCAAATAGAAAGATGTTTGTCCTTCAAAAAAGACAGATGTCAAAGTTGAAAAGGGAGAAGCATTGACTCACAAGGTGGCTCAGCAAGAGAGACACAGAGGTAAAAACCCGAGAAAACAATCCTGGAAGACTTTTTGGGCCAAAAAAGGGTTGGCGCTCTGTTGCAAAGGGCAAAGAGCATTATAGCGCTCTGTGCAAGGAACTCAGGGAGCGTTGGTGCTCTGTTAACAAAGGGACAGGGGCGTCAGGTCCAAAAACTCCTAAAAGTATCAAAAATCCAAAAATTGCAATTCAGTCTCGAAAATTAGGCTGAGTGTGATAGGGTAGGGAGTCAATCATCTCATGAAACCAATCAAAAGAGGAGTGAACTAGGTCTGAAACAATCAAGGGGTAAAACAAGGTCTATGAGGAGAAATCAAAACAAGAAGTTTTGATTTGAGGACTCCCCAGTGGAGTCGCCAGTTTCTATTGTAGGAAAATCTCCCTGTGGACAGGTAGATTGCCTCAACGAGATATACCCTAACACTAAGACAGAAAGTGCTTAACGTGGACACTAACTTCCTTTCAGATCTGCACAAACTAATACATGAGAAGGAAATATGATAGAGGTACCTTTTAATTGACGTTCGTCCCTGCACGCTCCGAGTCGAACTCCGAACTCTCGCTCCTCGATGAGTCCTGTAGACAAACAAAGTACAACCACTTCCTACTCTATTGATGTTAGCTTGAAAACAGATCTATCTATCAACGATAAGTTCATGTAAGATCAGACACAAACTAGAAAGAAACATGCCAAGCGTGTCATATTAATGAGAATAATGACAACAGTGCTTACAATCGTAGATGCGAATGAGACAGCTTCGTCAAGTCCCCTTCATCTAACCCTTGCTTGGAAGATCCATGACCTGGATGATGGCAGCTTCACTTATCACTCTCCTTCAGCTGACTGTGTGTTTCCTATGAGATCATAGGTTTCATGCTAGCAATTCTTCCCCCCTTCTCACCATCATAGAGCCTTCTTATATAGGTTAAGAGAGGCTTAACCTCTTGAGTTATCTTTAGAACAAGTTGAGGAATCCCCTCCTTGGATCAGGGATCTCCTGATGGAACCAAGAATTTGAATGCAACTGCCTTCCAAACTTGAATGATCCTCCCCTTATTCTCCTCAACGGGCCAATTACTGCCTCATATTAGACAGTTCTCCCTCAAAAGGGGCATCAGGGCGCTATAGCGCTCCCTAGGAAGCTTGAGGGGAGTGCCAGCGCTCCAAATATGGATAGCACTCCTTCAGAGGGGCAGATAAGCATTATAACGCTCCCTGAGACCTTATAGGGGAGCACCAACGCTCCTTAGGCTGATGTAGGGGAGCACTCACTTTCAAAACCTCTGTTTAAGGGCTCCTTTCAGGTGATAAGATTTCTTTGACTTCAGTTAATAATTCTCCTTCCTCCAAATCAAGTGTCTGAGTTATTCTAGATGTCTCTTTGGTGTTGTCATCATGGCAATATGATTTGTTTGATGTTTGTGACACTTGTGAATGACATGTGACACTTGCGACAGTTGAGAGGATCATGCGACACGTACGACACTTATCGAAGTGAGAAATATTGAGGTGTAACAAAGGCCTTTTTACAATAAACAGGAATTCCAAAATCCCTAGACATCCGAAAACCTAACCCTAGGATATGAAGTGCCAAAAGTCATGTGGGCCCCGTTTGGGTAAGTGAGTACATCAACTTCTCGGGGTCATAACTTTTGCATACGATCTTCGTTTTAGGCGTGTGATAGCTCATTGGAAAGGCATTGTCGAGGAGATTTATTTTGGGGACTCAATAAGGCCTTCAACTATTATTGATAACCTAGATCTTGAAAAACATTCATTTGGGCCCTCAAAATGGCCCTGGAGGTTAAAAACTGCTAAAAATAGTAAATTGTCAAAATTGCTAGAAAACTGTTTTGAGCCAGTCGGAAAAGGTGGGTGGCCACTGATATCCACCTGGATCAATCCTCCCTCCGTAGGAAGTAATGGTCTCCATTGCGTTGATTTCTCAGGGCAGAGGGAAAAGCATTTTATGAATCTATATCTTGGTGAGTTGCTTGCCTTGCTGGAGACGTCGCGCTGCTCAGTTTGTGGAAGTTTGTCACGAACGTGTTGAGGCTAAAGTTGTTCAACAAGTCAGGCTACATGAGAGGACGGTGCGCAGGAGGAATCTTTGTGCTTTACTACAACCTTGTCGACCTGCTTCTGTTGGATAGAAGGTGCTTGGGGTGAAGTTGTGGTGGTTGCAGTATCCTTATGTTCCCCTTTTGAACAGATTGTGAAGAAGCTGAATTTTGCAGTATGAGATACTACCTTGCAGCACGCTTTAGGTGGAACAGTAGTCGTAAATACCTCTAGTATTCTGTAGAGATGACTCCCCAGAGAAACAATGACACTGCGGTGTCGAGACTCATAAACAACATGGCGCTTCCACATATATGGTTGTCCCAAGAGAAAATCACATACATCTAGTGGGGAAACATCACATAATACCTCATCCTTGAAGGGTTGGATTCCATATGACAATCGACATTGCTAGTTGACATAGAGATCTCGTCCTTGGCGAAGCCACCCGATGTTGTATGGTTGCGGGTGTGGTGCTGTCAACAATCCCAACTATTTGACGACCTCTGTTGAGATGAGGTTCGTTTGTCTTCCTCTATCAACAATAAAATGCAGAAGGGTCCCGTTCACCCACATTTGTGAATGAAAAAGGTGCTCCCCATCTTCAGGATCTGTTGGTTCTTCTAGTTGAATTGTTGCGGTCGCGACAATAGTAGTGGGGTATGCATCAATCATATGTCCTTTACCATTATTTTTAGAATCAAATTCTGAATCAGGGTTCATCTCTTTGTCTTTGATCTCAGCCACCAAGGACTGTTTTGAGCAACATTCATCAGTGTTGTGCCAAGGGCTTTTGTGGAAATCACACCATTTCCCGGTGTCCTTTTTTGTCTTCCCGTGATCCTTCTTTTCCTGTGTCTTGGACTGGTTTCAGGAGACTGTTTGTTAGGGTCGTCTTTGTTATACATCGGTTGTTGCGGATTTGCAGACCCGCACTCCCGTTTGTTTTGGTGCTTAAATTTTTGCTCGATTTTAACAACATATCGATAAGCAACACTGAGTGATGAGATGTCCAGAAAATCCATTTCAGTTTGGATGTATCTGTGTAAAGCCCCACGGTATTTCATAACCAAATGTCACTCGGAGTTTTTGATACCTAGTTTGGTGCACAAGGTATGGAAGGTATTGGTGAACTCTGAAACTTCTTGGCCCCTCTCTTGTCGTAGTGTGGTCCATCTCATGTACTGGTCCTCATAGTTGCCAAGAGGGTAATAATGTTTCTTTACCACATCCACAAAAAAATCCCAAGTGGGATCGACCCCGTATATTCCAGACTCCTCTGTGGAACTTTGTTCCCAGTAAGTTTCCCACCAATGTTTAACATGAGGGAGATATTTAAGGGGTTGGAAGGTGATCTTTTCTTTGTCAGAAAAATTGTGAACAGAGAAATAACCTTTTATCAGAGTTAACCATTTTTCTAGGGCTTCTGCATCTATCTATCCTTCAAATACAGGAATATCAAAATTAAATTGTACGTTGAAAGACGAGGTGCCTCCAAAGTGGACACTTGATGAATATTTTCCTGATGCTATTGGCATATGTTTAAGGATCTAGGAAAAATTCTCCATCATTTCTTCCCTCTGTCACACGAGAGCTTGCTTAAGCAACAGATTGATAGGATCGTCTGCTCCGTCGTTTTTATTTTCTTCCTTCATTGAGGGTTTCTTGGGTGTGTGAGAGCGATTGTATTAAAGAGAGACAAGCTCGAGACCCAACTTGCTATACTCGGACCTCGTTGGGGACATGTACTGAAAAACGATTAAGAGCAACCTACTCTGATACCATTGACCCGGATTATTTTCGGCACGAAATGCAAGCGGAGATATAATAAAGAAATGCACAGAGATATCGTAGATATTCAATAAGATAACATAAATGTATCAGAGATGCAACCATGAACACATATATACAATAATACACGATTTCTATTAATGAAATAAATGTACAGAGACTGTAAAAATACAAAGTGAAAGACTCGTTAGAATGGTGGCAACTTATCTCTGAGAAGATATGTGACGGATACTCGAATTCGCAAGAAGATGGTTACAATGAGGCTCTAAAGGATTTTTTACAATAAACAGGAATGCCAAAAACCCTAGACATCTGAAAACCTAACCCTAGGAGATGAAACGCCAAAAGTCATGTGGGCCCCCTTTGGGTAAGTGAGTACATCAATTTCCCGGGGTCATAACTTTTGCATACAATCTTCGTTTTAGGCATGTGATAGCTTGTTGGAAAGGTATTTTCGAGGAGATTCATTTTGGGGGCTCAATAATGCCTTCTAATATCATTTAGAAACTTTATCTCGAAAAACCTTCATTTGGGCCCTCAAAATGGTCCCAGAGGTTAAAAACTGCTAAAAGTAGTAAATTGTCAAAATTGCCAGAAAACTGTTTTGAGCCTGTCAGAAAAGGAGGGTGGCCATCGATATCCACCTATATCAATACTCCCTCCTTAGGAATAGATGGTCTCAATTGCGTTGAGTTCTCGGGGGAGAGGGAAAAGCATTTGCCGAATCTGCATCTTGGCTAGTTGCTTGCCTTGCTGGAGACGTCGCGATGCTCAGTTTGTGGGAGTTTGTCACGAACCTATTGAGGCTTAGGATGTTCAACAAGTTGGGCTACATGAGAGGATGGTGCATAGAAGGAATCTTTGTGCTTTTCTACAACCTTGTCGACCTTCTTCTGTTGGATAGAAGGTGCTTGGCGCGAAGCTGTAGTGGTTGCAATGTCCTTCTGTTCCCCTTTTGAAAAGATTGTGAAGAAGCTGAATTTTGCAGTGTGAGATACTACCTTGCAACACTTTTTAGATGGAATAGTAGTCAGAACTACCTCTGGTATTCTATAAAGATGACCCCCCAGAGAACCAATGACACTGCGGGGTCGAGACTCATAAACAACGTGGTGCTTCCACATATATGGTTGGACCAAGAGAACATCATAGACATCTAGTGGGGCAACATCACATAATACCTCATCCTTGAAGGGTTGGATGCCATTTGACAATCGAAATTGCTGGCTAACATAGAGATCTCGTCCTTGTTGTATGGTTGCAGGTGTGGTGTTGTTGACAATCCCAACTATTTGACGACCTCTGCTGAGATGAGGTTCTTTTGGCTTCCGCTATCAACAATAAAATGCAATGGTGTCCCCTTCACCCACATCTGTGAATGAAAAAGACGCTCCCCCTCTTCAGGATCTGTTGGTTCTTCTGGTTGAATTGTTGCGATCGTGACAATATCAATGGGGTTCGTGTCAATGATTTGTCCTTTACCATTATTTTTAGAATCAGATTCTGAATCAGGGTTCGTCTCTTTGTATTTGATTTCAGCCACCAATGACTGTTTTGAGTGACATTCATCGGTGTTGTGCCAGGGGATTTTGTGGAACTCGCACCATTTTTCGGTGTCCTCCTTTGTCTTCCCATGACCCTTCTTTTCCTGTTTCTTGGACTAGTTTTCGAAAGATTGTTTGTTAGGGCTGTCTTTGACATACTTCAGTTGTTGCGGATTTGCAGAACCGAACTCCCATTTGTTCTGATGCTTAAATTTATGCTCGATTTTAACAACATATCGATAAGCAGCACTGAGTGATGAGATGTCCAGAAAATCCATTTCAGTCTGGATGTATCTGTGTAGAGCCCCACGATATTTCATAACCAAATGTTGCTCGGAGTTTTTTATATCCATCTTGGTGCGCAAGGTATGGAAGGTATTGGTGAAATCCGGAACTGCTTGGCACCTCTCTTGCCATAGTGTGGTCCATTTCATGTATTGGTCCTCATAGTTTCCAATAGGGTAATGTTGTTCCTTTATCACATCCACAAAAAAATCCCAAGTGGGATCAACCCCGTATATTCCAGACTCCTCTGTGGAAATTTTCTCCCAGTAAGTTTTCCACCAATGTTTGACATGAGAGAGAGCTTTAGGGAGTGTGAAGGTGATCTTTTCTTTGTTGAAAAAATTGTGAACAGAGAAATAAACTTCTAGCAGAGTTAACCATTTTTCTAGGGCTTCTGCATCTATCTATCATTCAAATACAGGAATATCGAAATTAACTTGTACCTTGAAAGGCGAGGTGCCTCCAAAGTGGCCGCTTGATGAAGATGCACATGATTCTATCAACAGGTGTTTAAGGATGTGGGTAAAATTCTCCATCATTTCATCCCTCTGTCCCATGAGAGCTTGCTCAAGCAATAGATTGATAGGATTGTTTGCTACGTCGTTTTTCTTTTCTTCCGCCATTGAGGGTTTCTTGGGTGTGCAAGAGAGATTGTCTTCAAGAGAGACAAGCTTGAGACCCAACTTTCTATACTTGGACCTCGTCGGGGACATGTATTGAAAAAATGATTAAGAGTAGCCTGCTCTAATACCACTAATCCGAATTATTTTCGACATGAAATGCGAGCGGAGATATAATAAAGAAATGCACAGAGATATCGCAAATATTCAATAAGATAACATAAATGTATCATAGATGCAACCATAAACACAAATATACAGTAATACACGATTTCTATTAATGAAAGAAATGTACAGAGACTGTAAAAATACAGAGTGAAAGACTCGCTAGAATGGTGGAAGCTTATCTCTGAGAAGAGATGTGACGGCTACTCGCATTTACAAGAAGATTTTTACAATCAGGCTCTGAAGGTTTTTTTACAATAAACGGGAATGCCAAAAAACCTAACCCTAGGAGATGAAGCGCCAAAAGTCATGTGGGCCCCGTTTGGGTAAGTGAGTACATCAACTTCCCGGGGTCGTAACTTTTGCATACGATCTTCGTTTTAGGCGTGTGATAGCTCGTTGGAAAGGTATTGT
>ML817023.1:1471-14284 GCA_009831015.1 Picea engelmannii | reverse complement strand
CTAAAGAAAAAACTTCTTCCTTTGTAGGGACAATAGGAATGGTGTCCATGGCATTAGGGAACTCGTAAAGAATTTTAAGGTAGGAATTCCAGTCCCTTAAGGGAATCCTATTATTTTCTTTAGTATTGCATTTTAGAATTTGGCTACAGAACTTCTTAGGATCCAACTTATATAGTTGTGAAATTTTTTCTTTCCTTTGATTGATATAATACATTTTTTTCCTTTTAATTAGGGCTTTGTACGCATTGATTTTATCAAGTTTTAAGGACTCATTAGAAGCATACCTAATGGATTTCCTAGCAATTTTACATTCTTGATCATACCAAGTGTTGATCGTTCTATTATTCTTTTTATAGGACACCTCGAAAGAGAACTTATTAATAGAAGTGGAAAGGGTAGTTGTAAAATTATGATAGAGTTCTTCAATGTTGTCCTTATAAGTTAGGAGATTTAATTTACTATTTAAATCCTTTAAGAAAATGTCAACTTTACTTTTGTCAAAGCGCAAATTCCTTTGATTATCATAATTCTCTTCAATGATGCTCCTATGCATGGAAAAGTTTAGAGTTAGGGTTAAAGGTTTATGATCAGAGTCAAGCTCATGGTCATTTGAAAGGTCAAAAGTTTCTATTTGGTTGGAAACGACGATATCATATATCACATAATCTACAACACTACTACCTAGCCCATGAATAGAAGTCATCTAGTTGGAGTTTGGCCACTTCATTACTCCATTGAAAATTATTAGGTATTGAGAGCTGCAGAGATTCACCAACTCGATGTCAAACAAATTCTCAATTAGGTCTTCAAAGCTTTTTTTGTAGCTATTAGATAAAACAAGGTCCTCATCTAGCCATAAAAGATTATGGTTTGAGTCATTACTTAAAAAAGTAGCTTATTTAATTGCAGTCCTAACATTGAAGTCTCCTAACATGAAGATATTACCTTCATTTTTTAAACTGTATAATATTTTTTTAAATAATATTATTATTTAAAAAAATATTATAATTTTAATGTTTTAGTTTTATTACAATTTGTAAATTTTATTATTATTTTAATTTTATCAAAATCTAATCTAATAATAAGTAATTAATTAGTTATGATTAATATCCAATGTCTATTTCTATGTTTATGTGTTGATTGTTTTAGCTATATAACATGGTTAATCAAACATTACTAATCTTAAGGTTGTTATTTTTATTCACATTATTGGGTTTCTTCCCAATTTTTACAGCTTCCCTTAAGCATCATTTCAATAGGTTGTGGTTTGTTTTTGCAATAATCTATACATTTTCTAAGCAAACAAGATACTTTGTTTTGCGATAAGGTTCAACCTTGTCACCAAGTTTGTACTTGTGTGGAACTTGATATTGATAATTTAGTTGCTTATACTTAAAAAAAAAAAAAAAAAAAACTTTTTTTTCAAAATATCAAGAAACTTGTTGGATGTGATATATCCTTTCAACAAATTTGTTTTTTCTCATTCTAACATGAGAATGTTGTTATGTGTTGAGTCAATGTTAAAAGCTACATCAATTAACCTAAAGAATCATTCATAAGGTGTTCCTTTTGAGGAATACTTCATATTTTTGGCATAATATTTTATTTTTACCTCCATTTTGGATGTTGTTTGGCCATTGAAAAGATCTTGAAAATAATTAAAAATTTATGTTATAAGTTTTCTACATTGGTGTGACTTTAAAATAATTTTAAAAATATATATTTTTTTAACTCTCAGAAGGAAACTTTCATAATTTTGACATACCTTTCTTTAACATCCTTTATATTATAAGTTTTCTACATTGGTGTGACTTTAAAATAATTTAAAAAAATATTTTTTTTTTAACTCTCAAAAGGAAACTTTCATAATTTTGACATACCTTTATTTAACATCCTTTTTGGGTGTTCTTTGGATACTTGGAAATAATTTTAAGATAGATACAACTTTAGTATATTACACTTTTGATAATTCCCAACATATTGTTACATATTTAAAAAAAAATTAGAAAGGCAACTTTTTAGATATGTCAAAGTATTATTTTTCTTTTTTGCAAATTTAAGACAATTTTTTTGGGGAGTCATCAAAAATGTATAACAAGAAATTTCTAGGTGTCTTCAATATTTTTCCAATGGTTCAATTAGAATTCGGACCAAAAATGTATGGTAAACTTATTAAAAGATTTATTTTAATGTCAAAATTTTATTCTTTTCTTTTTGTAAATGATCATAATCTATGAAAAAAAACATCACAATCTTATAAAAAAAAATGTGTGTATCTTAAGAGTCTTTCCAACCATCCAAAGAGCACATAAAACATAATTTAGGCTAAAATGTTATGGAAAAAATACAAAAACATTTTCTCCATAGGAGCAATCTTTTAAGGAGTTTGATGTTATGAGAATATCAAGAAACTTGTTTGGATGTGCTATATTTTTTAACAAATTTGATTTATTTTTTTCCATTTTGAGTTATAGAAGACTCCTCATGTGTTGAAACAATCTTAAAATCTACATCAATTAGGTTCAATGGTTAAAACCCCGTGCACACCTCAAAGGACTATGAGAGATAGAATTGTGGAAAGTTCCACTACAATAGTGTTGAATATAAGGAAGGCTTTCATACCATGTATACATACATTTGGAATTATAAATCTTAAGGATATTTATAATAATTATATTGAATACCGCATTCTATCCATTGGTTTGTGAATGAAACACAATCAAATTGGTTATCATGGTGTTCATTATGGATGAAATGTTGGACCAAAAAATTCTTGGGAATATCATATACCTATCAAAAACATTGGACTTTGGTAAGTGAAGTGAGACATTCTTGAATATTATCTTAGCATTTCCTTATGTTATGATGCTCTTTTTGCAAGGTTCCAAGATTTCCATCTTGGAGAACATGTTAATAGCTACAAATACACAACTATGCCCATTCTTGGTTAAGGGTAGACCTAACATGAAATCCATGGAGACTAACTCACAATGCTTATTAAAAGCGGAAAATGACATGTACATAACCTTCTTTTGAGTGTAGGCTTAACAATGACATAAGAAGTGCATGATCTAATGTATTTCCTAACATCTTGGTGGAGCAGTGACATAAGAAGTGCATGATCTAATGTATTTCCTAACATCTTGGTGGAGCTTTGGAAAAAATTATTGCTTATATATTATTACCATTTTCTTTTATACTCTGAAGTCCATGCCACTTGAATGTAATGTGCTTCTTAAATCATATTTTATGACTCTCTTGAAGAGAGTGAGAGATGGCTTGCATGACACAAAATTACATTTATAAGTGAGAGTTAAAATTATGTTTTCCTATACCCAATGTCCTATCATAGGGGATTCACTTTGTTTATCAATATCTTATTGCATTCATTTATAAAGGTTTCTTTTAAATTGTGAAAAACAAAGTAAATATATTGTAAATATTGGGAGGGGGGTGTAGGGTACAAGGGGTTTACAAATATTGGGTGGTATAAAAAGGGGTATTTTCTAAAAATAGGGGATATCTAGTAAAAATAAGGTTTTTTATTGGAAATATGTATTGAGAGAGACATTCAACAAAAGGATTTTGAGAGGTATTTATCAATATATAGTGAAATTAGAGGTATTTTTAATATCCCATGAATGCACGTGTTGTCACACGTTCACTAAGTGGAAATATCATGTCCTTTATATGTCTCAACAAAGTTAAGTTCATTTCCATATATTTGGGACCACTCTGAAGTCTCTTGTAACAAATTTGTACTCTATTTCTATAAAAATTGAAAAATATAATGGAAAATAGTGTATTAGGAGAATTTTGAGGTAAAAAATGAGTCTCAAAACAAAAAAAATTATACTATCAAAATCAACTTTACAAGAACATGTAAAGACCCCTGCCGTTACGACTATAAGAGAAGCAAAAAGTGCAATTTTTTTTGTTTTTGTCAGGAAGGCAATGACGACACAGTTAACCACACCCTAACGGCGAACACAACGCTTGCAGATTAGGCAACAGACAACAACGAATCTACACACTAGCACATCGAACAACTGGGCAAAACATGCGTAAATCAAAGAAAGAAACGACTGCCCGCCTGACACAAACACGACAACGCCTACAAGATAAAGGACAACATCCCCCATCCCGACACAAACATGACAATGCCTACAAGCTAAAGGACAACATCCCCCATCCCGACACAACAACCTCGACAACCAGTAACTAGAACATCTATAGCACGCAACCAAACGCATGAAGGTGTTACAACCCAAACACTAATAACAACTACAACGAACAATGCCCACAATGGGTAGCACAAACTCCGACCAAGTTATTCTTCACCTCTATCCATTAGGGCACGCAATGATCCCCTCATCAGGAATCATGCCGTCGCCAGGTGATAGGCGTGACAACAACCATGGTGCAACAACATAACTGGACCCTCAACCCCAACTAAAATCAACGCGCTAGGAGATCAAGGGAATATCTAAACACCTGACGACTAACCCTAGCACCCAACGACAAGTCAGCAAGATGACTATGACATTCAAGCAACACAATAATTTCCTTGCACAACAAATCAATCTGCACACCTTGAATAAAATTATTAAGGTACATATATTTTAAAATAAAATTAGCAATAAAGGATAGTGGCAAAATCGTTGATAAAGGTTAATACAAGATAATGGTCAATACATCTATTTTACAATATTTTATAAATACAGAAAATGGTTAACATATGACCAGTAAAATTAGTGATAAAAGATAGTGGTATATTAACGATATTAATATATAACCAATAAAAATTAGCAAAAAGAATAATGGTTAATATATATAAGATATCGTTGTTAATGGTTAATACAGATATTTTCAAGATATTTTATCTATATATCTTATTGGTATTAAAAATACTTTTGATTTCTATGGTAATAAAAGATAGCGGCTTTAATATACATGTACATTATCCTTGAAAGGATTAATGATAAAAGAATTTAGCAAGGGGTTACAATATGCATCGTTGTCAGCCATAAGAAATTAGATTGTTGTGTAATTTCAAAAATGGTGAAAATAAACGATGTCACATACACACGTTATCATACAAACAATTAATAAACATGCAGTCAGATAATAATAATGCAATTAAAGAGGTCTACTATCACTGATGTTGATTAATTATTCAATTGTAGGTACATTAAATGCGATAATGCAGTCTATTAATATTGTTGTATGTATTTATTACATTGTTGTGTATACATTGTCGCCATCTGTTAAGCATGATATAGATGGCATAAATAGGATGTCTCTGATATGAATTAATACTAAAGTTTCCTGGGTAATTTAACCATCAGTAGCTGATAAGTAAATATCAATGTCCATTAAAGGTAACGATCAAACGATGTCAACCAAACGTTTATGTTTTGAACCACCCTCTCATTCTTTGATTATTAGAATTTCTATTCAATGCATACAAGTCGTTGACCGAATTATTACTGTCACTAAAATCAACACTACCCAAATCGTTGTGCGTAGAGCACTGTGAAATTCGTTGTGCATCTCATAGGAGGAACGCAGGCATAGTATACATAGCATACACACACTAGCTCGCAACTTTAACATTAGATCATTACAGACATAAAAGGAAACAAGCACAGGCATATAAGGATCACTATTCATAAATGAACAACGCTTCATAAAATCGCTAGGATATTTAGCTGTCATACACGACATCAAACAATTTATTTGTTGTCCCTTAAATATGGAAAATTTCGCATTCAATGTAACTTAAACTCGCAGAGAAAAGAAATGTTCAGGTTGGAAAAAGAGATATGGAGACACAGAGGTAAATTCATTGCCAAACATTTCGTTGCTTATCATTCAATTGTTCAGTTTGTAACACAAAAAATTTGCTAAGTAAATTCTCCATCAGTGTAATATATATTATAGAGGAAAAACGTAAGCCAAAAGTATGAAAAACGCAGGGCAAAATCGCCTTCAAAATATATCAACATTGTAGAGGGAAAATCACAGGCTAGATGTGTTAAACGCAAGGTAAGTTCGCCTTTAAAACATATTAAAATGCATAGGGAAAATCGCAGGCCAGATGTGTCAAACGCAAGGTAAATTCGCATTTCAAACATATTAAAATGCAAAGTAAATTCACCAAGAAATGTAATATATATTGCAGAGGAAAAACATAAGACAGAGGTATGAAAAACGCAGGGCAAAATCGCCTTCAAAATATATCAATATTGCAGTGGAAATTTGCGGTGGAAAGTATTGGAACACATAGGATATTTACCATCCATCATAATAAGACACAGAGGGATAAATTTGAGGTTTATTGTATTGAAACGCAGAGGTCATTTTCCATCAGACATAATAAAACGTAGAGTAATGATGGAGTTGTTGTGCCAACATTGAATATGAATCGTTGTGTGTAAGATGTCAAGAAGAGTGGGTTGAATATTGGGTAAGTAAGGGTGACAACGCAGAGATTAAAATGCATAAGATAATATGCAGTTCACTGAGAGAAAAGATAAACAATCACAGAGGTAATCAATTGCAACAAGGCACAAGACAATCATTCAACCAGGAACAATCAACAGGGGTAGACAATTGGGCAAACTATCCTTTGCTCATCATCCACGCACAGAAAAGCAGGGCATTAGGATCTATAGGTATATTAAAACCGAAGTGACGACCGTCGATCTGGCTCTTGGCCGATTTCTCAGGCGTGGACTGATGATCTAGGGATGAGGATGAAGGATAAAACATAATCTCTTCATAATAATCATTAAAACCGGCAGAACAGTCATAGAAATCAGGGATAGGTTGCCAAGGGAATCAGTTCAATGCAGCGAGCGTAAAGCTATGATGAAATTAAGTTCTCAATTAAAAATGATAAGTAAAACACTTTCTTTACACAATTAAAAGTACAGAAATAAAAGCACAAAAAAAATATTTATCTACCATTCAAATAAACGCAGGCGTACCATAGCCCAAGGTGACAACTCCGAGTCGTTGTCCCGCACCCTCTTTGTCCAGCTCCAGCTTGTCGACCGATGTGACTTCACTGGTACCTCCCAGCCAACGTTAGGAGTAATATTCTTCCCCCTGAGCCCCCCGAGCCGCAAAGGGGCCACACACACTAAACCAAAGAACAAATAGAAACTAGATCGCCTCACAAGGTCGAGTTACCACTCATTACCCGAGCTGGGTATCCCAACTCCCACAAGATAAGTCAGTCAAGACAAAAATTATGTAGCATAACGTTACACATGAAGAAGAGATCCATACTCCTCCTCCTCCATCATTTATATAGTGTTTCTAAGTTATTTCTTTCCCAAATTCTCATTTAATTTATTTTTCAATAATATAATCCACAAAAAACCTCCCCCGTACACATGTCACCCATCCCCTTAGTTGCACCAGAAATTAATTTCATTAACTAATTAATTACTCTTATTTCTCTCACTCACCTAAAATCATTCCTAGAATCGCTCCTAGGTGTCCCCATATTCCCTTACACATTTTAATGACTTACGCCCTTACTAAATTCCTAGTTGAGTTCAATTTAGAAAGTTCTTAAAGTCAATATTCCTTACTAAGTTAGTCATTCTGATTTTTCCTTATGTTTCCCCCGTTTTCCCTTAGTTTCCTAATTCTTTTAAGTTTTCCTCTTTTTCCCTTTTTATCTAAAACTCAAATTAGCAAGTGTAGAAAATTACCTTTTCCCCTTTTTTCTTTTTAATTAATAAATTTTAATTAGCATATGTAACAAAACAATCATTTCCCCCCTTTTTTGTTATTTAATCCCCCAAGGTAATTTGATTTTAATAAATTAATTGAATTTCTTACCCCCTTCTCGTCACATGTTTAATGATGATGAATATTATTATTATTATTATTTACCACAAGTATCACTTAGACCTAGATTTTATTTTCCTAGGCTAGGTGACATTTTTATTAGGGAAATTGTTTTTAAATCTTTCTATCACATCATTCGTTCTAAGGCCATCTAGGTTTATTCACTTATTATTTAACAAAGCGACATGCCCTTTAGGATGCACTAGGTGCTCCAAGGGTGCCACTTGCCTCATTATGTTTTTCTTGCGTGATGTGCCCTTTAAGACGCACTACGTGCTCCAAGGGTGCCACTCACCTCATTATGTTTTTCTTGTGTGACGTGCCCTTCAGGACGCACTACGTGTTCCAAGGGTGACACTCGTCTCTTTCCATTTTTCTTGCACGATGTGCCCTTCAAGACGCACTACGTGCTCCAAGGGTGCCACTCACCTCTTTTCGTTTTTCTTGCGCGGCGTGCCCTTCAGGACGCACTATGTGCTCCAAGGGTGCCACTTGCCTCTTGACTGAATTGGTAGACATAAAAAACCCCTAGAGTCAATACTACTCCAGGTGATCTTGTGGGAGACTAAGGGCCTCTAAGGAATAAGGCCCCTGCCTTATTGCATGCCCCTTAGAATCATCGTGAGCGACTATCGCAATCTACCCTCACGACATCATGGGTTTTCTCGAACTAGGTAATCGTTAACCTACAGTTTGAGCCACGACGGGAGTGCTAGTAGCTTGTGGAAGGGTTGTTGTCCACACCCCTCCTTCAATGTCTCTGGTTGTAGTGTGTGACCCCTCTACTCCACATGTGAGTCTGGTCGGCAAGCTATCGTCAGCCTGCATCATCGACGAATTATGTCAGAAATAAAAGCAATCATCATAACATCTAATCAAATGTTCATATGTCATATCAACAACAATCAAACCCCATAGTCCACTCCCTAAATCGATATGGAGTCCAAGGGGTTTCATTGATGCCTCTGCATCCTCGAGGTCCAAAGTCCTGCACACTCAGGAGAACCCAGTCAATATCACATGTCTATGTAAATACACAAAATAACATATAATCACATCCATAATGCCTCATAATAATAATCAATGGCCAACAGTATAATAATATGGATCACTTGCAAGCAAGTGTCCTCAAAGAATAAGTTCGTTCAATGCGCGCAAGAGCACGATGTTACAGAAGCAATCACATTTTAGAGGATGACATCATTCTCAATGGTTGGGTTGACATTACTTAAGTTAAAGATGTTTATTTGTCACATTCTAAATAGTTAACCTTAGTAGTGTTACAAGTACTCATAAATTACTTTTGAATATAATGTAAATGTATTTATAAAGAGAATTATTTTTGAATATATATATCAATTCAAAAAAAAAAAAAGTAGAATCTCACATATTATTCACAATTTGCATGATAACTTAAATAAAGGAAGTTATAATCCATCACATAGATATATATTCAACTTTGAGGTGAGAATCTACATATATTAATTTGATTAATATATGGAATACGTGGAACCTCGTGTTCCATATATTTATTAAAATAATATATAAATATTTATATATTAATTTAATTAGTTTAATTTATTTATTTTATATATTGGTTTAACTAATGTGTGGGGTACATGGTTATGTATGGAGTATGTGGAACCATGTACTCCATACATTATGTGTGTGGAATACATGGAACCACTCCATATATTAGTTAAATTAATATATGGGTATCAATATATTAGTTCCACATATTCCATATTAGTTAAATTGTATTAATATATTAATTTAACTAATATATGGAATAAGTGGAACATGCACTCCATACATTAGTTAAATAATATATGGATAAATGATTTATACATGGTTTTTCTTTATTTGTATCTTAGTTTGGCTTTGTGAATATAATCCATATTACAAATTATGTATTATTTTTTAAATTTGTCCATATTATATTCCTTTGATTTAAAAAATGAATGTAATGGGTTACATTCAAAAAATATTACATTATTATTTATTATATAAGTATTACTTTATAAATAAGACTCTTTTTTATTAAACGTAATTTATATATTCAAAAGTATTTTGAGTACTATATTTTTTATTAAAAGTAATTCATATTCTTAAAAATATTTTTATTTCTAGTCACATAAATAGAGAGTTTTTATTGTTGCCCACAGGGGTGTGGTCTAGTGGTCAACAGACGTGTTGTTAAGGTATTCGTGTTGCTAAGCAGGTCATGAGTTTAAACCTCGTCTTATCTAGAGGCCATTCTTGAGGGTGGTGTGGTTCTCCCTAGGGGTTATAAGGAAGTCGGCAAGATTCGACCCCGTGTCACGCGAGCCAGATACCGCCGCCCTTACCGATTCCCCTAGATACAAAAAAAAAAAAAATTATTGTTTTTATTTCTAGACATCCCTTCAATTTAGCTAACCATAGTTACATAGATTGTAGTGCAATGGATGATTAGTAAATATACATTTCCCGCTAAATGACTAACTCACAATTATTTATTATATCTCTTAGGAGGCCCATTTTAGACCTCAAATGCCCCCAATTCGAAAGGACAAACTGAAATTTCTATTGATTTAAAATAATTTTCTTGGAAAGGTTTACTCATTGTCAAAATAATGGAAATATGCCCCTCTAAAACCCTTAAAATTAGCACTAATTTGACTATTGTCCAAGAGAAACAATTGTTAACAATCTTTGAAAATCACACAACAATTGTCTGGGATTACAAGGATATGAAAGGTATTCATCCAAACATATGTCCACACCAATCGACATCAAGGATGAATTTACACCCATTAGAAAACCTGAAAGAAGAATGAACCCTACCTTCAAAGATATAGTTAAGGGAGAATTATAAAAAACACTAGATGCAATCCATTCATTTACCCAATCTCTAATAGTGAATGGGTTTCACCCCTGGTTATAGTGCATAAGAAGAATGGAAAATTGAGGGTGTGTGTAGATTACCGAGATCTCAACAAAGCCACAAGGAAAGACCACTTCTTCTTACCTTTCATTGATCAAGTTATATATACCTTAGTAGGTAAAAAGTATTTTTCATTTTTGGATGGGTTTGGTGAACACAACCAAATATAGACCAGCCCTAAGGATCAATATAAAACTACTTTTACCTACCCTTAGGGTACATTTTTCTATAAGGTCCTTCCATTTGGCCTTTACAATGCTCCTGCAACTTTCCAAAGAGTTGTACTCAAAATATTCTCATATCTAGTCTATTACACTATAAATATCTACATGGATGATTTTATACCTTTGGAAATTCAATTTAAGAGGCCTTGATAAATAGACTTGAAATGTGCTAAAAAGGTTTGAAGAAACAAACATGTCACTAATCCATGAAAAATGCAACATTCTCATGAGTGAAGGGATTGTTCTAGGTCACTGTATCCCATCCAAAGGGATTTAAGTTGACCAAGCTAAGATGAAAATAGTCAAGTACATGTAAGAATTTTTCATGGCTATGTAGGGTACTACAGGAAGTTTACCAAATATTTTAGCAAACTAGCCCCTCCCCTTGTTCACATTGTTGTCCAAGGATATTGACTTCCTTTGGATAGAAGAATGCCAAATAAACTTTGAAAATATTTTAAATAAAAACTTATGCCAACCCCTATATTGCAAGGTCCCAAATGGAATATTCCATTCCACATTCATACAAATGGATCTGAAAAAAAATTATATGCCAACAAGAAGATAAGACTCCCTTTGCAATTTAATTTATTAGCAAAAACTTATCTAGAGAAGAACTAAATTATATTGTCATTAAGAACAAAAATCTTGCAATTGTATAGGCCATTAGCAAATTTAGAAACTATATCACTAGATGCCCAGTTTTTGTGCATACAAACCATAATTCCATCAAATATTTATGAACAAAAATGATATTAATTGAAGGACTAAATTAGATGTCTTTTATTGCTACAATAATTTGATCAAAGAATCCTTGACAATTCAAGCAAACATAACATTGTTGTAGATTTTCTATCAAGACTAACAAATATTGTAGATAATGAGATTCTAGATGATAGTTTTATTAATGAGCATCTCTTTGTAATCTTTATAGAAACTCTCTGGTTTGTTGGCATATCCAACTACTTAGCTACATGCAAGTTTCCTCAACACTTCTCTTACAGATAACCTTGCAAGATTTTCAAGAAAAGTGCCACCTATACTTTGATCAAGGATTATTCGTTAAAGCTTGGACCATAATAGATTCTCAGGAAATGCATCAGATAGGATCCAGTACATGAAATCCTCCATGCATGCCACGATGAGCCTTGTGGATACCATTATGCTACAAAGAGGATAGCATATAAGATCTTACGAACAAGATATTATTGTTCTACTCTACATAAGCATGTTGAGCAATGTGTCTATAATTGTGGCGAGTGCCAAAGGATGGGAAAACCTACAAAGAGGGATGAAATGTCATTACAACCCTGGATCTCATTTGAACTCTTTAACAAATGGGGTCTGAACTTTGTAGGGCTCATTAATCCTCCTTCAAAAAAGAAGCATCACATCCTTGTTTGCATTGATTATTTGACAAAATGAGCAAAGGTAAAAACCATGAAGAATGCAAACCAAGAAAAGGTAGCATAGTTCCTACATGAAAACATTTTTATCGGTTTGGAGTCCCAATAGAGATAGTGACGGATCAGGGGCCCCAATTCACCTCTAATCTCATTTAAAATCTCATGTAGTTAAACAAGATACACCATATGAAATCTTCCACCTAGCAGCCTTAAGGAAATTGGCAAGTAGAAGTGACCAATAGGGAATTAGAAAATATTTTCTTTATGACAGTGAGTATGCAAGAACACCAACAAGAGAGGAATTCGCAACCCTACTTCAAACTCAACAATTGAATGTGGTTGGTAACAACAATGACTCCAACCCATTCTAATTTCCAAGACCTATTGTAAC
>ML817022.1:86040-102210 GCA_009831015.1 Picea engelmannii | reverse complement strand
ACATGTAACTTGATTGATCCATCTTTTGACTAAAATCTCAAAATCAAAATAAAGAAGAGAAAAAATCAAAAACTGAAAAATAAAAATAATAAAACTATACAAACAGAAAATCAAATATATATGCAAGAAACACTGCAAACGAAAACAAATCGGTCGGGTTCGACATAGTGTTTCAAATGTGTACTATTAATCGTGTAGGAAAACAATCGTTCATCTGTCTCTTTCAATAAATAGGAGTTTTTTCCAACAACATGGGCAATTATATAAGAACCAAGCCATAACTTATGAAACTGAGTGCTTACCTTTGTCACCATGAGCAAAATCCCATATTAAAACTTTTTCATCAGGTGCAAATGTAGTTGATTTTTCCCTCTTATCAAAGTATTTATTAACAAAATGTTGCCTCTTTTTAAGACTTTCAAGAGCAAAGCTCCTCGGTTCATCTAGAGCCAGCAGAGCATGAATCCTTTAAGGAATATCAATAGAGTTTAACTCTTCTTCCTGCAATGCTAATCTAAGGCAAGTTAATTCAAGTTTTACAGACATTGTTGTTTCTTGGCCATATAATAACTGAAAAGGAGTATGACCAATACTTGTTTTTGTAGCGGTATGGTTTTTCCATAATGCATAAGTAAGCAAAGTATGTCACTGGTGAAGTTTATCATTTATGATCTTCTTAAGGATTTTGACCAGATTTTTATCTATTGATTCAACTTGCCCATTTCCTTGTAGATAATATGTAGATGAAGTGAAGTGTTTCACTCCAAATTTGTTAATGTAATGGGTAAATTTTCCATATATAAATGTTGACTCATTATCAGAGATAATTTCTATTAAAAGACCAAAACGATAAAAGATATTAGATTCCAAATGGTATAAGGTGTGTGCCAAACAGAACTCAGAGTCAAAAGTTATGGCATAAGTAAGATTGGAAGCTAGGTCTTGCCCAGTGTGTTGGGTTTGCTCTCCCCACTCATGCATGAGGTAGCATGACCTGAATTTATTGACATGGTTGGAACTTGGTCTTTTAGCTTGTTCGTACATGCTTCATGGGACTGGATCTTATTCGTCATTTTCATTTGCAGGGCAACATGTACAAATGGAATCGAAACCAGTTTAAGGGGTCAGCATGTATCGACGTTTAAAATCTATTTGGTTTGTTGGCACGTCGGGGCTCGAATCATATTTCGTGGTTGTGTTGAGAGAAAAGTCAAATTACAAGATTCGTTAGGTGCTCCAAAACATTGGCCAATACATAAAATCGTGAAGAGTTAGAATGTTGCAAGTGCATCGATCATTAATATGAAAAGAGAAGTTTAAAAATATATATATTAAACAATGTTTAATGGGGGTCGATGGTTTGAAAGGAACCTCCATCCACTTCACCATCTTTTCATTTTTTTTTATGCCCTAGCACCCACGTACACTAGTGTAACACTACCAATGTAACTCACTCTTTTGTCTTTTCTTTATTTAAAACATAAAATATTGTTTTTATTGCCATATTGTGAGCAGTTGAATGTGATAAGTTGACCCAATCATTTTTTTTTGTTTTTATTTGTCCCCTACCATATAGGTGTAATCCCTTTTAAAACATTACCATTACCCTTGGGTGCTTCAAAACTCATGGCTTTAAACCTTTGGTTTTTTTTATTTCTTTTATTCAATTTTTGTTCTAATTAATTAATAAAACATTTTCTTTTAAATTTATTTCTTCATATTTAAATTTTGTTTTAATTAATTAATAAAACATTTTATTTTTAAATTATTTTGAAATGTTTTGATCTCAAAAATAAAAATTCATTTTAAACATTAATATGACAATATGTACTGGCTTGAATTAAACATGTCAATCGGCATTTAATGTTGTTAAAAGGGGGTTTTGGTGCAACATACCCTAACTTCAAAGCTCCAAAATTCACCCATATGACGTTCAATTAAGATGTTTTTTGCAATGCGGAGAGTACATGGAGAGGTTCTTAGTGAGAGAACTTACTACTTCATTCTAGCACACTTTAACGGTCTCACGGTTAACGAGGTTCACTTGATAGGAAATATTTGATGATCATTTCCGCACTTTTGGACCTTGGATTTTGATTCCATTTATGACGTTGGATTCGTAATCCTGCAAAACATATAGTTGGCATGTTTCATAGGTGAAAACCTCACTTTGCCCAATACACAAAATTACAAGAAGACATTTTTATTAAAATTTTGGGCTCCATTCTTGCTACTCCTTTATCTGAATTCATTTCAGTCAATTCCTACAACATATGTGTTATATAGGCTCTCAATATGTCCATTGGAACTGAGGTCATCCTCCAGTAGCTGAGAAATATTATCCCGTGAAAAAAACCAACATTTGGAGCATATGATACTGAGTATGTGACAGGTATACCAATTCTTTTCTAAGATGCAATTCAGAGCCAACATATGTGTTGTAGACGCTTCAATCAACCCATATAACAATAAATGGCATTTCCACAGTCAGGGTTAGTCAAAAAATCAAGAGGCGCAGAACATACATGCAGATATGATAAGCGTAATAAAAGCTTCTAGCGACACAAACAAACTTGACAAGATTATTATCATGCTCAATCAAGAATGTAACATGACATAGTTCAAAACCAACAACCAATCAAACATCAGTCATCTAGTCACATAGGAAATTCTAACCATTGAAAATCAAAAGAACCTGGCTAATGGGTGCAACGATCAAAGGATCTGAGTGGGCCCCAAGCTCGCTAGCTTGGGGAAGGTGTTGAGGCCTCAACAGGTGTATTGGAGTGGATATGACGAACCTTTCGGTGGACTAAATTCAATTTAGATTTGTTTGAGGGCAATGGTTTCGGGTCATGTTATGCCTTCAATGTTGGTAGTATTCTATACTATGGCCAGGCATGTCCTAGTCTCTTGGCCTTTCTCTTTGAAATTTATTGTCTCTGGTATCTTTAAAATTACAATTTGGAACAATCGACACAACAAATTTGGATTTTATTTTCCTACAGCAGTTTGGGAATTGGTTTTTTAGTTCAGGAATTTTTATTTTAACTGTTTGGCCAATCATTTCTCCTAGGTCATCCAATTTGTTTCTCGGCTTTGTAAGTGTGGAAGGCATAATCAAGTCTATCATGGAAAATAATGATGTTAGCAAAATTAGGAAGGTTCTCTGCAGGCATGAAGAAATTGTTGTTGATTGCAACTGCATGAGACATTCTCGAGGTTGTTCTCCTCTAGACTGAGTTGAGACGATCTGTGAGAGAGCCCATGTGATGGGTGTGTCATACTCCTCTGGACTGCATTGAGATGATGTGTGGTCTCTTGTCATGCTCCTCTGGACTGAGTTGAGACGAATTTAGACGGTCTCCTGTTAGACTCCTATGGACTTAGTTGAGTCGACTTGAGATGGCTCTCCAGATGGTACTCCTATGGACTTAGTTGAGTTGCTCTGTTGAGAGTGGCGTCCATGTGGCTAAGCACAAGTGGATGTGTCCCTAGTGGTTGAGCACATGTGGACGTGTCCCTAGTCGCTAAGCACTAGAGGATGTGTGGATCCCCTGCTATATTGTCTAAGAGTAAGATTTATTTTGTAACCCTAATTGTGTAAGCAGTACAAGTTGACCCCACCATGTAAAGATAATTAATATTGTGTAAAGATCAATTATATCATTGAGTTATAGAAGTCGGCCCTATTGTGCCAATAGACACATCTATTTGATGTGCTAGGTCTTGTATAAATAAGAGATTGATCCCCATTGTGAATCATCTCTCTCACTTACACACAATGCATGGTCTGAAATTGTGAGTTGTAATTTAGGGCGCACTTTTCTAGGTGCCATCTTTCTCAGTCATAGAAGCACCCTCTTGTGTGCTCTAGGGTTTCTAGTGTGGAGGATCTTCTCTTGGAAAATATAGCAAAGGATTGTTGGGTTTTTCCCTTGATTGAGAAGGGTTTTCTCAGAATAACTTCTTGTGTTCTTGTGCATGGTTATTCTTCTTGTGATCTTGGTTACTGCAACTATTGTATATTGTACTACTGCATTGTTATGGCTGTAGTTTATGCTAAAATTGAAATAAACTATATGTGCATGAGTTAATCATCAAAAATTCAACATGGTATCAGAGCAGTTCCTGAAGATGATCATTTGCACATTGAATGAAGGCAGGTCGTGGAATTTTAAGGGTTGCTAGACCCTTGTTGTTAGTGTAAGGAAAGGGTCGGACCTTCTAAGGTTTTAGGAGATATCTACTAGTTATGGAGAGAGGTTGTTAAACCTTGTTTTTTCTGCGGTTTTCTCTTAGGTTTGGGCAGGTCTTCTTGAGGGAAGAGGAGCAAATTGTCTTAAGATTGTTTTGAGGCAACCATTGACCCTTGAAGTAGCTCGGTTTTGGAGAGAAAGGGAGCCGCAGAGGTAGGATAGGCCATGGGCCTATACTTGGCATCTATAGGAGTCAAGAAGGGGCTTGGTTAGGGTGCAGCATATCCAAGAAGGACAGTTGCAGGCTTCTTGGCAGTCGCAGGGGTCATAGAAGGCCTAACAGAGGTACGGCCTGCTCAAGGAAGACACCCTAACACCCTAGAAGGGATAGCATACCTGTAGCAGCAGCTTGGGAGACTAAACCAAGGCTCCTGGACTATGTGGAACAGCAACAAGGATGAGGCAATTTTTCGAGGTAAGAAGGCGAATTCTGAGGCAGCCTGAAGTCGTGTTTGCAAAGGCGTTTTAGGCTGAATCTCAGAGAGAAATATGAGGCTTGTTTTGAAGCAGATCTTAGGCAAAGAGGGAAAAAATTTCAGGAGCAAAAGGGAGGACAAGCTAAGGGTATAAGGCTGAGGTTGAAGTCTGTCTTTATGGGCATTTTGAGCCCTGTTCTGAGGCCAATTCTGAAGCAAATACCAGACTTGTTCTAAGGTTAAACAAGGGAAGATTTGGACCTGTGATAAAAGGCAGATTTGAGGAAGTATATCAGCCAAGTTCCAAATCCGAGTTTGAAGACACTTTCGTTTTGAGGTAAATTTCTAAAACATGTTTCAAGAGTGATCCTTGGTGTGACTTTTGAGTGTGTCCTATAAGTGCAACTTATTCAATATCTAGTGGACATCAAGGAGACTAGACTTGTAGGTAGTGATGTGTTCTAAGGTTAAACAAGGGAAGATTTCGACCTGTGATAAAAGGCAGATCTGAGGAAGTATATCAGCCAAGTTCCAAATCCGAGTTTGAAGACATTTTCGTTTTGAGGTAAATTTCTGAAACATGTTTCAAGAGTGATCCTTGGCGTGACTTTTGAGTGTGCCCTATAAGTGCAACTTATTCAATATCTAGTGGACATCAAGGAGACTAGACTTGTAGGTAGTGATGTGCAAGGTTTCAAGCCCTTGTCACTATGTGAATCATTTTCCTTTGTGGAAGAAATGGAATCAACTTTAGCCACCTCAAAAGAAGTCAAGGAATGCAAGCAAGAATGACGAGGAGTTCTTCTCTATCTTAGTCTTCTCGAGAAGACCTAAAGCAAGATTGAGCATGATTGAAGACTAAGGTAAGTTTTGTGCTACTTTCCTTATTTGATCATTACTCTATAGTAGCTTGCTTTTTATAATGAAGGGTATTATCCCTGGTATGGGAGCCCTCATGACTTGGACCATTATCCCTGGTACGGGAGTCCAAATTTTCTTGGTCGGTTATTATCCTAGTACAAGAGGCCATTTTGGTTGTTATCCCTACGGGAGGCCATCTTGGTTATTATCCTAGTACAGGAGGCCAGCAAAGAATTGTAGAGGCAGTAGAGGACCTGAGAAGACATGGGATGTCTCCAGGATAGCAAGACAGGAAAAGGATGATGTCACAACTTCCCCCAGGACAGATGTTTATCCTTCTGACTTCAGAGGGAGTCACTTGACTCAAAGGGAGTCAAACTATTTGAGAAGAAAGAAGAGACAGTACCTTCTCCCCCTTCGGCAGTTTAGAGGGAGACAGTTACAGATCAAGTTGATCCAGTTGATGTTCCCAGAGACATTGCAGTAGGCCATAAGAGGCATGCTTGGGCTCGACAGACTCAGCAGGAGACAGAGGGAGATGCAACTCCTCGTGGCACATTTCGAGAGAGCAAGAGACCACAGAGATTTTCGAGCTATATTTCAGCTATGAGCCACATCATTCATACTGAGCCTTCCTTTCATGAAGAAGCAGCAGGTTTGGCAAGATTCCATGACCAAAGAGTATCAGTCCATCATGAAGAATGATGTGTGGGATATTGTTCTGAGACCAGAAGGGAAGTCTGCAGTGACTTCCAAGTGGATCTATAAGATCAAACATGCAATTGATGGAAGTGTCGAGAAGTACAAAGCGAGATTTGTGGCTAGAGGATTATCTCAGATGGAGCGAATAGATTATGAGGATACATTTTCTCTTGTTGCCCAATACACTTCCATTTGTACGATCATTGCCCTCGTTGCATCCATGGGTTGGAGACTACATCAAATGGATGTAAAGACAGCCTTTCTCAATGGATAAATTGAGGAAGAAGTTTGCATTGAGCAGCCAGATGGATTCATGATACATGAGAAGGAGTCTCGTGTGTGCAGGTTGAAGAAAGCCATGTATGGACTAAAACAGGCACCTTGTGCGTGGTATGAGAAGATTGATGGATACTTGATGAGTTTGGGCTTCAACAAGAGTGTTGTTGATTCTAACCTATACTACCACATTGTTGGTGACGAGTGCCTGATTTTGGTCCTATACATTGATGACTTACTCCTCACCGGTTCAGAAATCCTTATTATTGAATGCAAGCATGCATTGGCTTCTGAATTCGAGATGAAGGACCTTGGTATGATGCACTACTTCTTGGGACTAGAAGTATGGCAGAGGACTAATGAAATTTTCCTGAGTCAAGGAAAATATACAGCGGAGATATTGAAGAAATTCAGGATGATGGACTACAAATCCATGCCTACACCAATGGTTATGAATTTGAAGAAAATGAACGAGGCTTCTACTAATTCAGGCAAGATTGATCCACAACTTTACAGACAGTCAATTGGATCATTGATGTATCTGGTTAACATCGGACCTGATATATGCTATGCAATGAGTGTACTCAGTCCGTTTATGAGTCAACCGAGACAGACACACTGGATAGCAGCAAAGCATGTGTTGAGATATCTACAAGGCACAATTGGTTATGGCCTGAGATATGCCTCCCGTGTAGACATGAGATTGCAAGGATACGCCAATGCAAATTGGGAAGGGAGCGCAGTGGACCGGAAGAGCACCTCCGGTTGTTGTTTTACTTTGGGATCTTCCATGGTTTCCTGGTGCAGCAGGAAACATACTTATGTGGATTTGAGTACCGCAGAAGAAGAGTACATTGCATTATGTGTGGCAGTCTATGAAGCAATGTGGCTTCGCAAGCTCCCTACAGACTTATTTGGTCATGAGATGGATTCCACCGTTATCCATTGCGATAACCAGAGTTGTGTGAAGCTCTCCGAGAATCATGTGTTTCACGATAAATCGAAACACATTGAGATCAAATACCATTATATCATAGATATGGTGCATAGGAAAGCAGTACATGTGCAGTGTCTTTCTACACACAAGCAAGTTGCAGATGTCTTCACCAAACCGCTTGCTAGGAAAAAGTTCGAGTACTTCCATGAGAGACTTGGCCTGGTGGAGAATGCTTCCCTAACTGAGAGGGAGTGTTGTTGATTGCAGTTTCATGAGACATTCTCCAAGTCGTTCTCCTCTGGACTGAGTTGAGACAATCTGTGAGAGAGCCCATGTAATGGGTGTGTCATACTCCTCTGGACTGAATTGAGACGATGTGTGGTCTCTTGTCGTGCTCCTCTGGACTGAGTTGAGACGACTTGAGATGGTCTCCTGTCATACTCTTATGGACTTAGTTGAGTCAACTTGGGATGGCTCTCCAGATGGTACTCCTATGGACTTAGTTGAGTTGATCTGTTGAGAGTGGTGTCCCTGTGGCTAAGCACAAGTGGACATGTCCCTAGTGGTTGAGCACTAGAGGATGTGTGGATCTCTTGCTATATTGTCTAAGAGTAAGATTTATTGTGTAACCCTAATTGTGTAAAGGGTACAAGTCAGCCCCACCATGTAAAGATAATTAATATTGTGTAAAGATTAATTATATCATTGAGTTATAGAAGTCGTCCCTATTGTGCCAATAGACACATCTATTTGATGTGTTAGGTCTTGTATAAATAAGAGATCGATCCCCATTGTGGATCATCTCTCTCACTCACACACAACGCATGGTCTAAAATTGTGAGTTGTAATTCAGGGCGCAGTTTTCTAGGTGCCATATTTCTCAGTCATAGAAGCACCCTCTTGTGTACTCTAGGGTTTTTGGTGTGGAGAGTCTTCTCTTAGAAAATATAGCAAAGGATTGTTGGGTTTTTCCCTTGATTGAGAAGGGTTTTCCCAGGATAAGATCTTGTGTTCTTGTGCATGGTTATTCTTCTTGTGATCTTGGTTAGTGCAGTTATTGTATATTGTACTATGGCATTGTTATGGTTGTAGCTTATGCTAAAACTGAAATAAACTATATGTGCATGAGCTAATCATCAAAAATTCAACAGAAATAAACTAGGAAAACATCGGTGCTCTTATCATTATTTCTTAAAAAATTGCAGAGCTTGAGCAAGCTAGTGCCACACACAGTACAAATATAATGAGTCTTCTTCTTCTTCAGAAACAACAAATTGTTTCTCTAGTGTAATACACTCCGCTCATTAGTCATATCTCATCATGTGAACCCTCTCTCCTTGGCTTCTAACAACCATGACACTGAGAGCTCATTTCAAATTGGGCTAATGACAGGTGCTACAGTTCATCAAAATCACAATCCCATGGAGATCTAAGGCCCAAGTTCCCTTCATTCAAGAGAGGAACAGGAAGCACAAGGCGATGTCCAATTTTGACTGAGTGAAATGTTTTTTCAAGTTGTTTGTATCTTGTCTCAATATTTTAAATAGGTCACGAGTAGAAATACATGGAACTCTTATTTGGAGAAGGCACTACTAATTATAGTTATTACCACATAAATTTGTGTTGTTTGCTACAATCTCATAACTTTGTTGAATGTAATCGTTGTTAGCTTCACCACAACCATCTTTTGAAGAAATACAAATTTATGTTTCGATTATAAAAAGAAGAATGTCATATATAGAGATTGATAAATTCTAACCTCCCATGCTAAGTTTGATGTTCTGCCTGTTTCTCCACAAGTTATATATCCTCCATTTACAAGCATAACTTGAAAGTTTTTTGTGTGTGTGTTATTGTGGTAGTATACCAATAGATAGATAGAATCAACTACAGCCCCTACTTACAATAGCAAAACCTAACTGAATAAGGAAAATATAATGAGTTTTAAACAAAGTTATCAACTTAACGAGAATTGTGACCTCAAAACGAGAACTCTGGTGTAAAAAACCCATATTTTTGTGTCAAAAATACCATAATCAACCCTCGTTTCAAAAAATAGTGCTACCAATAGCACCCCTTTTTTGCAGGGTGGTTAAAATTGTGATTTGTTTGAAATCATTGTCTTAACAACCAATACTATTAAAATTGCATTGCAGAAAATTGACCCTCAAATCAAAAAGAGATGCTAACGATAGCACCCTTCTTATTTTTGGATTAAAAATCGCGACTTAATTGAAATAGTAGCCCCGATCACTAGTACTGTCACGAACAAAGAACTTCAAATTAGCTTGTAAATCGAAAAGGTGGTATTGTATTTATTAATTAATTTTGTTTTTTTGTTTTTTTAATTTACATTAAAAAAAAAATTGAAAACAAAAAATCCAGTTACATATTTCTTTTTTTCTTTAAAGCAAAAAAAACACATTTTTCTATGCTAACTAAAAGAAATCAGATACTATATCATTCTTTGGTCATAATCAGCATAAATATAAGAGGGGGTAGATCCTTCGATTTATTATAGAAAATACCTCTTTCAAATTCTTTATTGGAAGCCTGGTGATGAGGAAAAATTAGGTACAAACCATAGCTCAAATATTCCCAGAACATATCTATGATAGATCTCGTGCTCTAGAGATTCAATATTCTATCAATTAAATATCCAACAAGGTAGGACCATCTTGATGAAGATAACAAATCGGTCTTATGTACTAGAAATATGGATCGATTTCAACAAGTCGCACACCCATATTCCAAAAATCCTTCGAGAAAAGTAATTACACAATCAAACAATTGGAACAAGATAAGCTAAAAACTAAAATCCCTTATTTGGTCTAGGTTTGGATCCCTCGGTTCTTTTTTTCTTCAAGAGCTAAGCTCGTCGAGGGGATTTTGGAGTTCCTCTAGCCCCAACTAATCGAGATCCCGTCCAATGAAACAGAAGAATTATAAATCTCCAAGATAATAGATAGCAATACTGCAAATAGAGCCATTGCAAAACCCATAAGAGGAGTAGTTCCCCATCCATGAGCTACTTTACCATTTTATGAATTAAGCGGTTTTAAGGACCTTCCTACACTGGTTGATCTTGGCGTGGTTTTGGAAGTATCATCAAAGCTCTGTGTAGCCATAGAAAATATTGTATTGGTTGAGATATGTTAACTTTTTTATTATATCATAAACATACCATGGTATTGGGATCGCCTAATAATGGAAATTGCAACCTTAGTCACCATCTTTGTATCTTGCTTACTTGTGAGCTTTAGTGGTAATGCCCTATACACTGCCTTTGAGAAACCCTATGAACAACTTAGGGATCCTTTTGAGGATTACGAGGACTAATTGAAAGAATGACCCCTTATAGGGAAGGTCATTCTTTCTTTGATGGGAGAGAAAGAATGAAAATTTGGAGAAGCAAAATTATTTTCCCCTTCTATTCAAAATTTTGGGTGGTTCTCGGAAGAAAATAGAAAACAGGATTGTCCATGGGGTCGATACCAACAGGAATTTATAAACCAATGATTCCATAGATTCGATCGTAATTTACATTTATGGAAATAGCTTGTGTACTAATATTGATTAGAGAAGAGATAGGAGCAATATCATACCACTTGTCTCTTAGTAGTTGGATCTCGCAGTTTTTGGAATGCTCCAAATTCTACTTGAGCATCCAAATTTGAGTCAATACCAACAAAAAATCTTTGAATAGGGTTCTAGCACCATGCCAAATGTATCCAAAAAAAAAAGGAGAGCAAATGTATCATGTCTGAAAGTAAACCAACCCCTTGGACTACTACCAAAAACACCATCAGATTTTAGAGTAGCACGATCTAATTCAAAATTTTCACCTAATTGAGCACGTCTAGCATATTTTTTCACTATAGCAGGATCACCAAAATTGACCCTGACAAGTCCACCACCATAGAACTCAATAGTTACACCTACTTGTTCAACACTATAATTTGATTCTTCCCTCCTAAAAGGAACATCGGGTTTCACAATTCCTTCTTTGTCTACCAGAACTACTAGAAATGTTTCGAAAAAGGTAGGCATACGACGTACAAATAGCTCATTTCCCTCCTCATCTTTGAAGATAGGGTGCCTAACCAACCAATAGTTATTCCATCTCTATTTTCCATCGCACCTGCTCTGAATAATGCACCCCCCCCCCCAGCTGGATTATTACCAATCTAATCATAAAAAGTGAGTTTCTCGAGAATTTTTTACCAAGCTTCCGATAGTCTCAAATTTTCGGCCAGACCAACACAAACCCATCGATCTATTTCTTGTTGGAAGAATCCCCGATCCCACTGGTAACAAATGGGACCAAATAATTTGACCGAAGTAGTTGTTGAGCCATACCACATGGTTCTGGCAACAATGAAAGTTTCAAAAAACACAACAGCAATACCACTGGATATGATCGTTTCAATATTCCCCATGCGTAATCCTACATATAAATGTTGGGAGGACGAACATTGAGATGGAATAGACCTGCTAATATACCCAATATACCTACTGCAATATGATGAGAAGTTATTCATCCTAGAACAAAAGGATGAAAACCTTCGACTCCCCATGCTGGATCAACTGGTTGTCTTTTTCCAGTTTGTCCATAAGGATCAAACACTCGTATTCCAGGACATACAAACTCGTTACATGAAATTATCCAAATTTGAAACAAGTTAATCCTTAGAGGAATAAACGAATTCCAAATACTTTTGGCAAATCTAAACAAAGTTTTCATGGACGTTCATCATAGAATATTTTTGTATCCCAATATACCCAATATCGGATAGTTGCCAAAAGCACAAGCCATAAAACATGATAAGTGCCCCAGCCACACCTTCATAACTCCAAATACCAGGATTAATAACAGTTTCTTCAATGATGTTCCATCCATTCAATGAATCCTTTATTGTCAAATGAGTCATAAAAAGTATAACAAACATATCTTGTCTCCACATTGGATCAAGAACAAGATCAGATGGATCAAAAACTATTAATCCGTACAAAGTCATTGAACCGGCCCAGCCATCAACTAGAGTTGTATGCATTACATGTATAGAAATTAATTGGCCAGGATCATTCAATACAACGGTGTGAATCCGATACAAAGGCAAATCCATGCGAACACCCCTTTTGTTTATCAGAAAAAGTAGACATTATGTAACTTTCTCACATTGGATTGAAGAGATCATGCTATCGAGCTTGCCCGGATCATCTCCAAGGTGAACATCTATTCACTTGACATTGCTAATGATGGAATAGGTTCAAAACAATTTTGTTCTTACATAATAGCAGGAAGAGGCAAAGATATTTTATTGTTTGTGTGTACCAATACACAATGTGGGGATTGGTCCCATTTTTATTGAGGAAACACAAAGGAAGGAAAGTAACTAAAGTGAATAATAAGTTCACAAGAACTTATCTAGACTCTTCTAGAAAGGAAAGTAACTAAAGTGATTAATAAGTGACATTTCCTAAGTTAGACTCGGGAAATATTTAATTTTCACTTAACCATTTTAATTAGTCACATTTCACTTAAGAAAATTAACATGACTTGGAGATTAATACCATCTGAGCTACAAACTTAACACCCCCTCTTAGCGAAGAAGGTATTCTTCATAACCGCCAACTTGTCTTTCACCAAAGGCTTTCTGAGTATGTCTGCAATCTGCTCACTGGCACATATTGCAACTTCATAGTCCCCCTCTCCATGCAATCCCTAATCAAGTGATAACGAATCTCAATATGTTTGGATTTTTCATGAAACACAGGATTCTCAGAGAGTTTAATTCAACTCTAATTGTCACATTGGATCACTGTCGCATCCAACTCCTGTCCAAATATCCTTATGAGTAGTTTCTTAAGGCAAATAGCTTCACATGATGCCAAGTTGGCTACCATATACTCCGCCTCTGCAGAACTCAATGCCACGGACTTCTGCTTCTTGTTGAACCAAGAAATAGCACCTAAACCCAAGCTGAAAACACAACCTGATGTCTTCTTCCTGTCTACAGCATTGCCTGCCCAATCTGCATCCAAATAACCCACTCCATCCCTCCAGATATAGTTCAATCCATACTCGATTGTCCTGCATAGATATCTCAACACATGTTTAGCATCCACCCAATACACATGCTTCAGCTCTACCATAAATTGACCGAGTGTATTTACTGCAAAACTCAAGTCTGGCCTAGTGTTAACCAGATATATCATAGAACCTATGAGTTGTCTGTAAAATCAACTCACTCATAAGAGCCATATAGCTGGAAAATCTTTGTGGCGGTCTGCTCTACCTAATTGATGTCCTTGGAGCATCCACCTGCTCCTAAGCCTCTCTCAATGTACACTCAACCCACTTCGGCCTCCTACTAGAAAACTTGACCTGTGTGAATGGAGCATCATGCTCCCCATCATGCTCGTCATGTTGCTCTACCTGCTCAGTCGATTGTTGGTGTTGTCCACTCTGCATTGAAGTCTAGGATCCTGGTTGTGTAGCCTCCTCCTTAGGTATGATTTGAACCTATCCCTCTGTTGACATCTATCCGTAGGACTTCTTGAGAGCCATGTCCTCCTCAAATCTCATATCACGTCTCACCAATGTTTTCCTAAGTGCTGGAATGTAAATCATATAGGCCTTTGAGGTCTCATTGTCACTGACCAAGATGTTTTTTTCTATTGTAGGTTCCAGCTTTGTTCTCTTCTCTATTGGAAAATGACAGTATATCAAGCACCCAAAGATGTGCAAGTGACCAATCTCTAGCCTCTTCCCTGTGAATGACTCGTATGTCTTCCTCCCCAACACTTTGTGTGGACCCCTGTATTGTAGATAGACTGCAGTGTTGCATGCCTCTGCCCATAGAAACATGGGCAACTCCTGATCATGCAGCATAGCTTTAGCTACTCCAACAATTGACATGTTCATTTTTGACACATCGTTCTGTTGTGGATTATACGGCATGGTTAACTCTTTCTTGATCCCTGATGTTGTACAGAACTCCTTGAAGGCATTCGAGGTGTACTCGCCTCCATTATCTGGCCTAAGTACTTTAATTTTTCTTCCCGTCTAGTTCTCCACAAGAGCTTTGAACTCTTTGAATCAACTGAAGACTTTGTCCTTTGTTTTCATAAAGTATATCCAGGTTTTCCTGGAATAGTCATCTATAAAAATGACATAGTACTCATACCCACTTAGTGAAACTAATGACATGGGTCCACAGACATCCGAATGAATCAAGTCCAAAATTCCTTTGGCTCTGTTGTGGTTGCTAGGAAAAACAGTCTTGGCGTACTTACCCAAAGTACACCCCTTGCACACTCTATGTTGATCAGAACTTAAGTATGGAAGCCCAGTCACGGACTCCCTGAGCACCTTGAGTGCTCCATGATGTAAATGTGACGTCTATTTGTGCCAAAGCTCCCCCAAACCTTGCACACCATGTTAATTTTAGGCTCTGATACCATGTTAATTTTTCTGTAACCTAGCACACGATTGTTAATTCTAAGCAAAACTAATTTACTGAATCACAATACAACTAGGTTCTTAACAAACATCAACGGAAACATTAACAATAGAAACCATAAAACATTTGCACATGATATTCAAGTAAAACCCCTGGAAAAACCCTTAAGAGAAAACCAAATTTGTGATGATTTTATTACTATAAAATCAAGGCTCCCATCCTGGGATAATGGCCCTTCTGAGGAAATACAAATCGCAAATAGCCTAGCCCAAGATTTGTCCTTCGATCTTGTTGGCTGATATCTTCCTTGCTGCACCTTTGCACTCTTTCCTCAACCCCTACCCCGGCACACCTGAGTGCTCACTCACTCTTTGTGTACCATCATTGTGTCTCATCCTCTCATCTTAGTTGTCTTTTCATAATCTTGAGATTAGACCAAATCAAACCCTAACCCAAAACCCTAGATCTCCAAAGTGATTAAAGACTGAGATCTAATCTCACCTTCACTTCTAGATCTAATCTCACCTTCACTTCTAGATCTAATGGCTAGGACTTAATCTAACACTCACTTAAGTTACTAATGCCACTAACTTAAGCATTTAACTTAAATAATTAAAAGAACATTCACTTTAATTATTTAACTCATAAAGTGAACTCCTAAGGTTTTATGAGAGGTTACAAGGACAACTTCCACAGGCTAGACACCGAGCCTCTGTGGAAGTACATGTCCGATGCTACAAAATCAACAATCTTACATGTTGGAACACAAAGCTTTTTTTTCCTTATTTCTATCCAACTTGTTGATTGATTTTCCACTAGTTGAAGCGCAAACAACATTAACTACATTGCATTGTGTTGATTAGGCAAGGGGGTTAGTCCTCATCCCTGTACAAAAAAGCTGAATTATTTGATTCATATCTCCCCTTCATCCCCTTGTAAAGACATGTGTGTTACAATTCCTAGTCATGTTTGTATCCCTTTCAATAACAAAGCCCTCAAAGGGTGTCGTTGGATCTTTTACCAAAGCTACACAGTTCAATGCCTCTACTTTCTTTCTCTTGTGATTCACCATTATAGTCATCCACCGAGTTTGTTAAACTTCTCTTTTTTCAATGGAGAGACATTTGCCTTTGGACAAGCTTCCTTTAGATGGCTTTCTCTAGACAAACTCTACACCCGAAAGCCCTATTCCCCTGATATAGTTCCTAAGGCCATCTCAACAATGACCTTATCAAGTAGACCTTTCTTAGGAA
>ML817022.1:73796-85940 GCA_009831015.1 Picea engelmannii | reverse complement strand
CTAGAGAAACAATTTGTTGTTTCTGAAGAAGAAGAAGACTCATTATATTTGTACTGTGTGTGGCACTAGCTTGCTCAAGCTCTGCAATTTTTTAAGAAATAATGATAAGAGCACCGATGTTTTCCTAGTTTATTTCTGTTGAATTTTTGATGATTAGCTCATGCACATATAGTTTATTTCAGTTTTAGCATAAGCTACAACCATAACAATGCCATAGTACAATATACAATAACTGCACTAACCAAGATCACAAGAAGAATAACCATGCACAAGAACACAAGATCTTATCCTGGGAAAACCCTTCTCAATCAAGGGAAAAACCCAACAATCCTTTGCTATATTTTCTAAGAGAAGACTCTCCACACCAAAAACCCTAGAGTACACAAGAGGGTGCTTCTATGACTGAGAAATATGGCACCTAGAAAACTGCGCCCTGAATTACAACTCACAATTTTAGACCATGCGTTGTGTGTGAGTGAGAGAGATGATCCACAATGGGGATCGATCTCTTATTTATACAAGACCTAACACATCAAATAGATGTGTCTATTGGCACAATAGGGACGACTTCTATAACTCAATGATATAATTAATCTTTACACAATATTAATTATCTTTACATGGTGGGGCTGACTTGTACCCTTTACACAATTAGGGTTACACAATAAATCTTACTCTTAGACAATATAGCAAGAGATCCACACATCCTCTAGTGCTCAACCACTAGGGACATGTCCACTTGTGCTTAGCCACAGGGACACCACTCTCAACAGATCAACTCAACTAAGTCCATAGGAGTACCATCTGGAGAGCCATCCCAAGTTGACTCAACTAAGTCCATAAGAGTATGACAGGAGACCATCTCAAGTCGTCTCAACTCAGTCCAGAGGAGCACGACAAGAGACCACACATCGTCTCAATTCAGTCCAGAGGAGTATGACACACCCATTACATGGGCTCTCTCACAGATTGTCTCAACTCAGTCCAGAGGAGAACGACTTGGAGAATGTCTCATGAAACTGCAATCAACAACACTCCCTCTCAGTTAGGGAAGCATTCTCCACCAGGCCAAGTCTCTCATGGAAGTACTCGAACTTTTTCCTAGCAAGCGGTTTGGTGAAGACATCTGCAACTTGCTTGTGTGTAGAAAGACACTGCACATGTACTGCTTTCCTATGCACCATATCTATGATATAATGGTATTTGATCTCAATGTGTTTCGATTTATCGTGAAACACATGATTCTCGGAGAGCTTCACACAACTCTGGTTATCGCAATGGATAACGGTGGAATCCATCTCATGACCAAATAAGTCTGTAGGGAGCTTGCGAAGCCACATTGCTTCATAGACTGCCACACATAATGCAATGTACTCTTCTTCTGCGGTACTCAAATCCACATAAGTATGTTTCCTGCTGCACCAGGAAACCATGGAAGATCCCAAAGTAAAACAACAACCGGAGGTGCTCTTCCGGTCCACTGCGCTCCCTTCCCAATTTGCATTGGCGTATCCTTGCAATCTCATGTCTACACGGGAGGCATATCTCAGGCCATAACCAATTGTGCCTTGTAGATATCTCAACACATGCTTTGCTGCTATCCAGTGTGTCTGTCTCGGTTGACTCATAAACGGACTGAGTACACTCATTGCATAGCATATATCAGGTCCGATGTTAACCAGATACATCAATGATCCAATTGACTGTCTGTAAAGTTGTGGATCAATCTTGCCTGAATTAGTAGAAGCCTCGTTCATTTTCTTCAAATTCATAACCATTGGTGTAGGCATGGATTTGTAGTCCATCATCCTGAATTTCTTCAATATCTCCGCTGTATATTTTCCTTGACTCAGGAAAATTTCATTAGTCCTCTGCCATACTTCTAGTCCCAAGAAGTAGTGCATCATACCAAGGTCCTTCATCTCGAATTCAGAAGCCAATGCATGCTTGCATTCAATAATAAGGATTTCTGAACCGGTGAGGAGTAAGTCATCAATGTATAGGACCAAAATCAGGCACTCGTCACCAACAATGTGGTAGTATAGGTTAGAATCAACAACACTCTTGTTGAAGCCCAAACTCATCAAGTATCCATCAATCTTCTCATACCACGCACAAGGTGCCTGTTTTAGTCCATACATGGCTTTCTTCAACCTGCACACACGAGACTCCTTCTCATGTATCATGAATCCATCTGGCTGCTCAATGCAAACTTCTTCCTCAATTTATCCATTGAGAAAGGCTGTCTTTACATCCATTTGATGTAGTCTCCAACCCATGGATGCAACGAGGGCAATGATCGTACAAATGGAAGTGTATTGGGCAACAAGAGAAAATGTATCCTCATAATCTATTCGCTCCATCTGAGATAATCCTCTAGCCACAAATCTCGCTTTGTACTTCTCGACACTTCCATCAATTGCATGTTTGATCTTATAGATCCACTTGGAAGTCACTGCAGACTTCCCTTCTGGTCTCAGAACAATATCCCACACATCATTCTTCATGATGGACTGATACTCTTTGGTCATGGAATCTTGCCAAACCTGCTGCTTCTTCATGAAAGGAAGGCTCAGTATGAATGATGTGGCTCATAGCTGAAATATAGCTCGAAAATCTCTGTGGTCTCTTGCTCTCTCGAAATGTGCCACGAGGAGTTGCATCTCCCTCTGTCTCCTGCTGAGTCTGTCGAGCCCAAGCATGCCTCTTATGGCCTACTGCAATGTCTCTGGGAACATCAACTGGATCAACTTGATCTGTAACTGTCTCCCTCTAAACTGCCGAAGGGGGAGAAGGTACTGTCTCTTCTTTCTTCTCAAATAGTTTGACTCCCTTTGAGTCAAGTGACTCCCTCTGAAGTCAGAAGGATAAACATCTGTCCTGGGGGAAGTTGTGACATCATCCTTTTCCTGTCTTGCTATCCTGGAGACATCCCATGTCTTCTCAGGTCCTCTACTGCCTCTACAATTCTTTGCTGGCCTCCTGTACTAGGATAATAACCAAGATGGCCTCCCGTAGGGATAACAACCAAAATGGCCTCTTGTACTAGGATAATAACCGACCAAGAAAATTTGGACTCCCGTACCAGGGATAATGGTCCAAGTCATGAGGGCTCCCATACCAGGGATAATACCCTTCATTATAAAAAGCAAGCTACTATAGAGTAATGATCAAATAAGGAAAGTAGCACAAAACTTACCTTAGTCTTCAATCATGCTCAATCTTGCTTTAGGTCTTCTCGAGAAGACTAAGATAGAGAAGAACTCCTCGTCATTCTTGCTTGCATTCCTTGACTTCTTTTGAGGTGGCTAAAGTTGATTCCATTTCTTCCACAAAGGAAAATGATTCACATAGTGACAAGGGCTTGAAACCTTGCACATCACTACCTACAAGTCTAGTCTCCTTGATGTCCACTAGATATTGAATAAGTTGCACTTATAGGGCACACTCAAAAGTCACGCCAAGGATCACTCTTGAAACATGTTTCAGAAATTTACCTCAAAACGAAAATGTCTTCAAACTCGGATTTGGAACTTGGCTGATATACTTCCTCAGATCTGCCTTTTATCACAGGTCGAAATCTTCCCTTGTTTAACCTTAGAACACATCACTACCTACAAGTCTAGTCTCCTTGATGTCCACTAGATATTGAATAAGTTGCACTTATAGGACACACTCAAAAGTCACACCAAGGATCACTCTTGAAACATGTTTTAGAAATTTACCTCAAAACGAAAGTGTCTTCAAACTCGGATTTGGAACTTGGCTGATATACTTCCTCAAATCTGCCTTTTATCACAGGTCCAAATCTTCCCTTGTTTAACCTTAGAACAAGTCTGGTATTTGCTTCAGAATTGGCCTCAGAACAGGGCTCAAAATGCCCATAAAGACAGACTTCAACCTCAGCCTTATACCCTTAGCTTGTCCTCCCTTTTGCTCCTGAAATTTTTTCCCTCTTTGCCTAAGATCTGCTTCAAAACAAGCCTCATATTTCTCTCTGAGATTCAGCCTAAAACGCCTTTGCAAACACGACTTCAGGCTGCCTCAGAATTCGCCTTCTTACCTCGAAAAATTGCCTCATCCTTGTTGCTGTTCCACATAGTCCAGGAGCCTTGGTTTAGTCTCCCAAGCTGCTGCTACAGGTATGCTATCCCTTCTAGGGTGTTAGGGTGTCTTCCTTGAGCAGGCCGTACCTCTGTTAGGCCTTCTATGACCCCTGCGACTGCCAAGAAGCCTGCAACTGTCCTTCTTGGATATGCTGCACCCTAACCAAGCCCCTTCTTGACTCCTATAGATGCCAAGTATAGGCCCATGGCCTATCCTACCTCTGCGGCTCCCTTTCTCTCCAAAACCGAGCTACTTCAAGGGTCAATGGTTGCCTCAAAACAATCTTAAGACAATTTGCTCCTCTTCCCTCAAGAAGACCTGCCCAAACCTAAGAGAAAACCGCAGAAAAAACAAGGTTTAACAACCTCTCTCCATAACTAGTAGATATCTCCTAAAACCTTAGAAGGTCCGACCCTTTCCTTACACTAACAACAAGGGTCTAGCAACCCTTAAAATTCCACGACCTGCCTTCATTCAATGTGCAAATGATCATCTTCAGGAACTGCTCTGATACCATGTTGAATTTTTGATGATTAACTCATGCACATATAGTTTATTTCAATTTTAGCATAAACTACAGCCATAACAATGCAGTAGTACAATATACAATAGTTGCAGTAACCAAGATCACAAGAAGAATAACCATGCACAAGAACACAAGAAGTTATTCTGAGAAAACCCTTCTCAATCAAGGGAAAAACCCAACAATCCTTTGCTATATTTTCCAAGAGAAGATCCTCCACACTAGAAACCCTAGAGCACACAAGAGGGTGCTTCTATGACTGAGAAAGATGGCACCTAGAAAAGTGCGCCCTAAATTACAACTCACAATTTCAGACCATGCATTGTGTGTAAGTGAGAGAGATGATTCACAATGGGGATCAATCTCTTATTTATACAAGACCTAGCACATCAAATAGATGTGTCTATTGGCACAATAGGGCCGACTTCTATAACTCAATGATATAATTGATCTTTACACAATATTAATTATCTTTACATGGTGGGGTCAACTTGTACTGCTTACACAATTAGGGTTACAAAATAAATCTTACTCTTAGACAATATAGCAGGGGATCCACACATCCTCTAGTGCTTAGCGACTAGGGACACGTCCACATGTGCTCAACCACTAGGGACACATCCACTTGTGCTTAGCCACATGGACGCCACTCTCAACAGAGCAACTCAACTAAGTCCATAGGAGTACCATCTGGAGAGCCATCTCAAGTCGACTCAACTAAGTCCATAGGAGTCTAACAGGAGACCGTCTAAATTCGTCTCAACTCAGTCCAGAGGAGCATGACAAGAGACCACACATCATCTCAATGCAGTCCAGAGGAGTATGACACACCCATCACATGGGCTCTCTCACAGATCGTCTCAACTCAGTCTAGAGGAGAACAACCTCGAGAATGTCTCATGCAGTTGCAATCAACAACAATTTCTTCATGCCTGCAGAGAACCTTCCTAATTTTGCTAACATCATTATTTTCCATGATAGACTTGATTATGCCTTCCACACTTACAAAGCCGAGAAACAAATTGGATGACCTAGGAGAAATGATTGGCCAAACAGTTAAAATAAAAATTCCTGAACTAAAAAACCAATTCCCAAACTGCTGTAGGAAAATAAAATCCAAATTTGTTGTGTCGATTGTTCCAAATTGTAATTTTAAAGATACCAGAGACAATAAATTTCAAAGAGAAAGGCCAAGAGACTAGGACATGCCTGGCCATAGTATAGAATACTACCAACATTGAAGGCATAACATGACCCGAAACCATTGCCCTCAAACAAATCTAAATTGAATTTAGTCCACCGAAAGGTTCGTCATATCCACTCCAATACACCTGTTGAGGCCTCAACACCTTCCCCAAGCTAGCGAGCTTGGGGCCCACTCAGATCCTTTGATCGTTGCACCCATTAGCCAGGTTCTTTTGATTTTCAATGGTTAGAATTTCCTATGTGACTAGATGACTGATGTTTGATTGGTTGTTGGTTTTGAACTATGTCATGTTACATTCTTGATTGAGCATGATAATAATCTTGTCAAGTTTGTTTGTGTCGCTAGAAGCTTTTATTACGCTTATCATATCTGCATGTATGTTCTGCGCCTCTTGATTTTTTGACTAACCCTGACTGTGGAAATGCCATTTATTGTTATATGGGTTGATTGAAGCGTCTACAACACATATGTTGGCTCTGAATTGCATCTTAGAAAAGAATTGGTATACCTGTCACATACTCAGTATCATATGCTCCAAATGTTGGTTTTTTTCACGGGATAATATTTCTCAGCTACTGGAGGATGACCTCAGTTCCAATGGACATATTGAGAGCCTATATAACACATATGTTGTAGGAATTGACTGAAATGAATTCAGATAAAGGAGTAGCAAGAATGGAGCCCAAAATTTTAATAAAAATGTCTTCTTGTAATTTTGTGTATTGGGCAAAGTGAGGTTTTCACCTATGAAACATGCCAACTATATGTTTTGCAGGATTACGAATCCAACGTCATAAATGGAATCAAAATCCAAGGTCCAAAAGTGCGGAAATGATCATCAAATATTTCCTATCAAGTGAACCTCGTTAACCGTGAGACCGTTAAAGTGTGCTAGAATGAAGTAGTAAGTTCTCTCACTAAGAACCTCTCCATGTACTCTCCGCATTGCAAAAAACATCTTAATTGAACGTCATATGGGTGAATTTTGGAGCTTTGAAGTTAGGGTATGTTGCACCAAAACCCCCTTTTAACAACATTAAATGCCGATTGACATGTTTAATTCAAGCCAGTACATATTGTCATATTAATGTTTAAAATGAATTTTTATTTTTGAGATCAAAACATTTCAAAATAATTTAAAAATAAAATGTTTTATTAATTAATTAAAACAAAATTTAAATATGAAGAAATAAATTTAAAAGAAAATGTTTTATTAATTAATTAGAACAAAAATTGAATAAAAGAAATAAAAAAAACCAAAGGTTTAAAGCCATGAGTTTTGAAGCACCCAAGGGTAATGGTAATGTTTTAAAAGGGATTACACCTATATGGTAGGGGACAAATAAAAACAAAAAAAAATGATTGGGTCAACTTATCACATTCAACTGCTCACAATATGGCAATAAAAACAATATTTTATGTTTTAAATAAAGAAAAGACAAAAGAGTGAGTTACATTGGTAGTGTTACACTAGTGTACGTGGGTGCTAGGGCATAAAAAAAAATGAAAAGATGGTGAAGTGGATGGAGGTTCCTTTCAAACCATCGACCCCCATTAAACATTGTTTAATATATATATTTTTAAACTTCTCTTTTCATATTAATGATCGATGCACTTGCAACATTCTAACTCTTCACGATTTTATGTATTGGCCAATGTTTTGGAGCACCTAACGAATCTTGTAATTTGACTTTTCTCTCAACACAACCACGAAATATGATTCGAGCCCCGACGTGCCAACAAACCAAATAGATTTTAAACGTCGATACATGCTGACCCCTTAAACTGGTTTCGATTCCATTTGTACATGTTGCCCTGCAAATGAAAATGACGAATAAGATCCAGTCCCATGAAGCATGTACGAACAAGCTAAAAGACCAAGTTCCAACCATGTCAATAAATTCAGGTCATGCTACCTCATGCATGAGTGGGGAGAGCAAACCCAACACACTGGGCAAGACCTAGCTTCCAATCTTACTTATGCCATAACTTTTGACTCTGAGTTCTGTTTGGCACACACCTTATACCATTTGGAATCTAATATCTTTTATCGTTTTGGTCTTTTAATAGAAATTATCTCTGATAATGAGTCAACATTTATATATGGAAAATTTACCCATTACATTAACAAATTTGGAGTGAAACACTTCACTTCATCTACATATTATCTACAAGGAAATGGGCAAGTTGAATCAATAGATAAAAATCTGGTCAAAATCCTTAAGAAGATCATAAATGATAAACTTCACCAGTGACATACTTTGCTTACTTATGCATTATGGAAAAACCATACCGCTACAAAAACAAGTATTGGTCATACTCCTTTTCAGTTATTATATGGCCAAGAAACAACAATGTCTGTAAAACTTGAATTAACTTGCCTTAGATTAGCATTGCAGGAAGAAGAGTTAAACTCTATTGATATTCCTTAAAGGATTCATGCTCTGCTGGCTCTAGATGAACCGAGGAGCTTTGCTCTTGAAAGTCTTAAAAAGAGGCAACATTTTGTTAATAAATACTTTGATAAGAGGGAAAAATCAACTACATTTGCACCTGATGAAAAAGTTTTAATATGGGATTTTGCTCATGGTGACAAAGGTAAGCACTCAGTTTCATAAGTTATGGCTTGGTTCTTATATAATTGCCCATGTTGTTGGAAAAAACTCCTATTTATTGAAAGAGACAGATGAACGATTGTTTTCCTACACGATTAATAGTACACATTTGAAACACTATGTCGAACCCGACCGATTTGTTTTCGTTTGCAGTGTTTCTTGCATATATATTTGATTTTCTGTTTGTATAGTTTTATTATTTTTATTTTTCAGTTTTTGATTTTTTCTCTTCTTTATTTTGATTTTGAGATTTTAGTCAAAAGATGGATCAATCAAGTTACATGTCTGTTCATTGGATTGCAAAATTTTCATTAATTTGTTTTGGAAAAAATGAAAGAATGCAAACAACAAACATGAATGGACTATCTTTTGTCCGCAACACTACTTGTGTAGTATTTTCCGAACCAATCTGTAATGTCCCCAAGGCCGATCCCAATTGTAAATATGATGTATGAAATGAATTGTAAATATGTGTTATAGGCTGGTGAACCAAGTTTGTATAAGCCGGTGGACTTATGTGATTGTTAGGTCAGAGAGCCTAAGGGTTGGAGGCCAAGGGCCTGATTTTGTACTTGTATATATGCAAAAACATTTAATAAAATTGTAAACACCGCCAGGTGCAGACTGACCACGATGAATGAGTGAAGGGGCACTGAGCTTCCACAGAGAAGGAAAGGGATTAGGGGCTGGAAGGTGGGAAAAGGGGCTAAGTGTTTAGCTTAGGGGGGGGCTTAAGTCTATGAATAATATTTTATTATTATTCCAAAAGAACATGTGCCATTTATATTTTTTATCCTAAGTTCTTGACCAAGGGAAGGTGATGCGTGCTGGTGGAACGCATGCAGTCTCCAGGGTGACAAGTGTCGACCCTGGTGCATGCGAATAAAACAATTTGGGTGGACCGTGAAGGGGGTTCACTCTCTCATTCGAGCGGATTGCCTGAGGGTGTATGGGCTCTGAGCAGTACGACTAACCCGAGCTCTGTAGAAAAGCCTCGTACACCTTCTGAACTGAAAAACCTGTGTATACCTCCGTACTGAACCAGAAGCCTGTGATCGAGTCTGAAAGAGCCGGTTTCACCTCTGTTTGAATCGAAAAAGCCCGTGTTGTGTTTGGAGAATCCGTGTGCATCCACTGCCCGAGATCGAGCCTGTGCTTGAGATCTCTGTCCCGAAGCCGTGACCCTGAGCCATTTTGCCATTGCTGAGCCTGTGGAAAAAGCTGTGTCTGTTTTTCCATTGGTTGTGTGGCCACGCAGTGTTGGACTGCGTGGGAGGTTTGTTGACCTATGAGAGATTTTCTCCAAGCGCGAGAGTGCGCAGAGGAAGGAGAGAACTCCTGGAAGGAACCCTGTAGCTGCCACAGAGTCCGGAGACTTCTGGTCTGGTCTGTTGCTGTAACCCAAGGCAAGGGAGGTTAGCAGCCGAAGCACTGTCCAGGTGACATAGAAGGTGTATACTCCTGGGGTGGAACAGGCATGTGGGGAATGAGGGTCTGTGGGCAGTGAGTGTGGGTGGTTCCTGGGAGAGAATCCCTCCCTGTGGCTGTGTGATGTTTTCCCTGTAACCTCAGTCTAACCTAGGATTCCTTGTCTCGAGGTGGAGCTTAGTACCAGCTCGGGGGTGAACCACTGCTGAGCTGATGAGCGGTGTGGTCTAAGACTGGGAGGTTCGTGGAAGGCCTGCACTTGGTTGGTGGATTCTACCACTGTTAAAAGATAAGTATCTGATTATGTTTTAATCATGTTTTGCATGACTCTACTGCTTATGTTATCATGATTTCCGCTGTGTATATGAATTAGTATGAAACGCCATTGATTGTTAATTATGGCAGTAACTCATATGAGTACTCTGTGTAGAATGTGTTTATTTGTTTAAATGCATGTGGATTATATAATACCTGTATGAGTTATGTACCAAGTGGTGTTAAAGTTTCCTTTTAAGAGCGATAAGCCATGGTAGCTGAAAAGGTGCGCTACACAATCAGATTATCTTGTTGAGACTTGATGATCACAACTCTTTCCCCTCTTCTTCTTTCCTATTCTACCCTCCATGAATGTTATTGAAGAGCATATCATAAATTGTGATGAAAATTCTGTTGAACTACTTGAGAAGAAGAAATAATCAGCAAAGTATAATTTTAATTTTTTGAAAAAAAAAACCTAGAAATTCCGAGTTCTAGTCAATTAAACTTTGACTACTCTGTGAAGTCGCTAGATGTTGACTCAAAATATCGTCACCTATTATTAAAATCTTGCAAATGATTGCAAGACCTATCTATATATTATGATATAATATTAATAGGTGGGGTCCCCAAAAAAGAAAACATATAAATGATTATTTTCAAACACTCTCCCTGAGTACATTTGCATATCTACATATCAGTGGCATTATGATTACAATTATGAAGCTTCAAGTTATGGTTTGTTGATCTTATGGTGCTCAACATAATTAGACGATGAAAAGGGCTTGTTGCACTTCCATTTGTTGTATGTTAGTAATGCAACTCTCTCTATCACTCAACATCATGACCATATTAAACATGGTACCTACGGAAATAGCAAATAATAAGCTACGTTTTATGATTACATCCACTTTAAAAATCAGATTTATTTTAAAGATATGACCTTCAAAGTGTATCAAGTTGTTAAATTGATAGCTTATGCATAAAGCATTGATATACCTTTTTTGTGACAACACATCAATAAACTTTGGTTATATATGTATACATATACAATGGTACGTGGTATATATTTACAAAGACATGGTCGCTAGGTGTTATAAGGAATATGAGAGGCATGGATCGTGGCCTATCTTAATGGATATAAGCATTGATAGAAATGTTAGAAGTTGCATCGTTTTGAAAAGGTAAATGGTATAAATCGTGGGCAAAGACATGGTCACTGGGTGTTATAAGGAATATGAGAGGTATGGATTGAGACCTATCTTAATGAATGTAAGCATTGATATAAATGTTAGAAGTTGCATCGTTTTGAAAAGGTAAATGGTATAAATCTTGGGTTTTTACATAACACATGATATAACATAGTTACCAACTTAACGAGAACTTTACAGAGTTTTCGTTTTTTGGGGGGCCAAGTTTTTTACCTCGTTTTTAAAAATGGTGCTACCGGTAGCACCCTCATCCATTTTTAGGTGGTTTTTTGATATTTTAAATTTTCTGATACATAAGGTTTTGACTTTGTTTTTTTTAATGCTCGTTTTTTCAATTATTTTCAAAATTTTCAATTTTTATTTTTAATTTTATTTTCTCAACCATGTTTTTTCATCTTTTTTCAAACTTTTTTATTTTATTTTTATTTTTATTTTTATTCAATCGTGCTTTTAATTATATTTCCATGCTTCATCCAATGTTAAAAATGTTGTACAACATTTTTTTTTTTGAAATTAAGATTTTTTATATAATTATCCTTCTCTAATTAAGTTATGGTTCCATACATTTTAAATATAGTGGAAAATATAATTTTTAACACATTTTTTTTTTACCTTACTTCAATAAATAGAAAATAAGTGTTGTTAAATAACAATATTTTTAAATATTTAGAAAAAAAATATAATTCATTTTTTTTGGATCAATTAAAAACTAAAATAAATAAGAAAACAAACAAAATTGAAATTTAAAAAACAAAAACATTTTAAAAACAAATTTATATGAGAAAAAACCATTGAAGA
>ML817022.1:56830-73561 GCA_009831015.1 Picea engelmannii | reverse complement strand
GTTACAATATAACATTATTATATTATAACAATGTTATAATATAATTATGTTATAATTATAACATAGTTATTATAATAACTATGTTGTATTATATCATAGTTATTATAATAACTATGTTATAATATCACATAGTTATTATAATAACTATGTTATAATATCACATAGTTATTAATTTTTTTTTTTATATCAAAAACGTTAAAAAAAAAAAAATCACAAAAATTTAAAAAAAATACATAAACTAATGTTATAATATAACATTGTTATATTATAACAATGTCATATTATAACATAGTTATAATTATGTTGTATTATAACATAGTTTTTATAATAACTATGTTATAATCTGAATGGGACTTGGGCCAGGCCCGTGGGGACTGTACGATGCTCCCATGGGCTTGGCCTAGCATCACCTCAGCCCCCCGCGAGCCTGGCTTAGGTCTTGTAGACGCCCAAGGAACCTGGGCATCGCCTCAACTCCCCCCACTTGGGCCAGGCCTGCGGGGGACTGAGACGATGCCCCCCACGGGCTTGGCCCGACATCGCCTCAGCCCCCCGCGAGCCTGGCCCAGGTCTTGTGGACGTCCAAAGAACCTGGGCATCGCCTCAGTCCCCCCGCAGGCCTGGCCCAAGTCCTATTCATATTATAACATAGTTATAATAATAACTATGATATAACATAGTTATTATAATAACTATGTTATATTATAACATAGTTATAATTATAACTATGTTATAATATAACTATGTTATAATATAACATAGTTATAATATGTTATAATATAACTATGTTATAATATAACATAGTTATTATAATAACTATGATATAACATAGTTATTATAATAACTATGTTATATTATAACATAGTTATAATTATAACTATGTTATAATATAACATAGTTATAATAATAACTATGTTATAATATAACATTGTTATAATAATAACTATGTTATAATATAACATAGTTATATTATAACATTTTTATATTAGTAACATATTATAAACAAAAAATTTAAATAAATTTGTAGCTTAGGTAAATTTAATGTATTTGCTAATTTTGTTTTATTTAGATGTTTTTTTTTTAAATTTTATTGAATTTTGAAGTTTTTTTTTTTTTTTAGTTTTTGTATTTTTTCTAAGTTTGAATGGATTTTTGGTTCTTTAAAAAAACAAAAAAACCTTATTTTTGTTTTTTAAATTATTGTTTTTCACGGAAATTTTAAATTTTTTTCATTTCTTTCTAGTTTTTCACAATTTTGTTAGCTTAGAAAATTTCTTAGCTCATATGTGTTGAATATGGTCAATATAACAATACTTTTAAGAAATTATTTATGTTTCATTCAATGTAACTTGTATTTATTGTTTTATTATTAAAAGTAAAAAAATATTAAAAAGTAATGTTGAATTTTTAAAGCATATTGTGATATTTTCATGGCATTATGTATTTTACTTTGTGCTTTGCGTGATAATAACATTTAAAAAGTAAATATTTAAGGGTTTCTTTTATGATTTTGTTTATAGTAATGATGAATTCTTTTACCACATTATAAAAATGTGTCATTTTCACACCCCAATTTTAAAATGGGTGCTACCGGTACTTTTCAATTTGATGGTTGATTTTGTGGTTTTGGTTTTAATGGTACCAAGTGATAAAAATACGATTTCAAATGATCTCAAAATTTAACGTTTTGAAAAAAATAAAAAAATCAAAAACATCTTTTTTGTTTTTGTTTTTAGGTGCCGATTTTAAGGTTTTTCTGAGCTATTGTCTAAGTTTCGAAGGTCATGTTTGAAAAATGTTGTAATTTTGACCCTGTTTTAAAAAATGGTGCTACCGATAGCACCACTTTTTGATTTGGGGGTTGATTTTGATGTTTTTAATGCAAAAATATGGGTTTTTTAGGCCAGAGTTCGCGTTTTGAGGTCACAGTTCTCATTAAGTTGGTAACTATGTTATATATGACATGTAAATATATTGCAAATGATTGAATATATGCAAATAAAATAATCCCTAGACTATTCGCATGATTATACATGCTAACTTGATAAGCTATGATAGTGAAGTGACAGGGTTGATGACAATGAATAAAAATCATTGTAGATTGATGTAGCGCATGGTTATGTGAGTCGATAGAGATATAGTATTGACCTTGTGATTGGTTTACATGGCATGAGTTATATGGTAAATATGTTTAAAGGTTGTGTGAATTGTTTGAGGTGTTGAGTTGGCATGCATATATGATGGTGGATTTTGAATGACAACGTGATGGGTTGGCCATGCATTGAATTTGCAAGGACGTGGGCAATTAATCCCACAACCTTGCGATTTACCACCTCACTTTGCATTGGGTTTTTGTCCTTTTGTTTTGTTGAAGCCGTGGAAAAACAAAACTCAAGCTTGGCTTGGAAACCTTGCTCCTGGTAGTTGCAACAACTGTTTCGCCCATAACACTGGTATAAATGAGCTTCAAGGCAAGGTATGTACTCCCCGGTTTGTTGAACATATTTTGCATTGGTTTTACAAAACAATAAATTAGTAATGGATTTGGTTCTTGACTGGTTTTGAGTATCTGGCTCTTTCTCCCTGCTTTTTTCTCTTAATGAAAATTTTTGTTCAAAGGTTTTTTCTTGTAAAAGAGAAGGGAATCTCTTTACTCTATGTTGAATCTCTTCCTCTCTATACATTATTTCACTTTCCATTCCCCTGGAGGTTTATTACTAATGGCTCTTGAAATAAAATGAAATGAACCCTTTTGATTGAAGATTTATGGGTTGTGACCTGGGTTCGAATTCCTGTACAATCTGTCCATGGATTGGTACACCTAGCGTGTGAAATACTCCAAGTTGTTCATAGTATTCAAATGGGTCAAACCCATTTTGATATGTACCAAGTCTTTTGGCTCTTAAATGAAGATTTTCTTACAATTTCCCACTGTGGGAATTATATGACCAACAATGAAATGGTTCTTTGTATGTCAAGTTGGAGTTGGGTTTTGAATCCATGCCCATATTAAGGATTATTAGTTTTAAAGCTATATACTAGTTGTTCGCTCATACATTGCTTATACAAATTGATAATATATGTATTAACTCTTATTTTTATGTTGAGTCTAAGTCGGGTTTCAAACTCATGACCATATAAAGATAATTGGTTTTTGGATTGAATTTAAGAGTTGATATGAGCCACTCGTTCTCACATTGTTTTCACAACCAAGTAGTGATTTTGTTGTTGCCAAGATGGGATTCAAGTTTGAATCTGAGTAAGAAAATTTTGGTTTTTCAAAAGTAGTGTTACATTATTTGGCTGCCTAGTTATATGGGTTTCGAACCTTGGCTATGTTTAATCCTGACATGTTTAGTTTGAAAGAAACGGTATGGCCATACTCGTTCTCCGTTGAAAGTGTTTTAAAGGACCCAGATTTAAAAACGTTTGATCACAGTGTGGTTATAATTTGGTTTATTTCGAAAATGTTAAAACACTATGCTCACTTTGGATGCAATATTGTATGGACCGTGTGCCTTTGTTGGCCATGACATCTCTTTGAAATTCTGGCTGGTATAACTGATACAACCTAAAAAGTTGCATTTCTCTTGAGCTTACTTACTTACTTCAGTTCATACTCTAGTCATTTGACTATTTCGGTTCATCTTTTACAATGAACCCAGGACAATCATAAGATTTGATAGATGGGTTTGCATTGAAGAAATGTTGGTTATATCTATTAGTTTGATAATACAAGTTTGAACTCTTGAATAAAAATGCAATGCATATATGGAAAAGGGATGGAAGATCTTTTATGTAAACATATATAAAGTTGGTTTTCCTTTTATGTAAATAGGGCGTTATCCCCACATCTTATACCACTTTCCAAAAATTATTCATAAAAGTCCCAAAACATATTTCACTAAAAAAATCATAAAACAACTCCCCCTGTGGATATAATTGATTATAATAATTTTTTTAGAGAGCACCTGTTAAGAAGACAATTTTACATGGCATTGTTATTGTTCTTGTCAACAAGATGATGTATGAGCAACTTACTATTTTGATATAGAGATAAGTATTGTGTGGATAAAGGAAATTTCAGGTCGATTTGAATATTGGAAAATGGTTTATAAAGTGTTCTGATATGAATCTTATTCAAATGGAAAAAATATAACTTATGTACAAAATTAATTGATTGTAAATGGACAATGAAGATGTATTTTTTCATACACCCCTGTCATATTTTAACATTTTCTGCAAATTATAAATCCTTTATCATCATTCTCTGATCATTTATGATTTTCATTTCATTTCCCATGTTCAAAGAAATTAGCAACAATTTGGTAAAAAATGTACATTTTGAATATTTAGAACAACAAGCAAAGAGAGGGTTGCTTATGGTTTTCTTCCTAGTTTTCCTTATTCCCTTTCATTATCCCTTGGTATGCTTGATTGCTTGGTCTGTCAGATCCATTTTAAATTCATTTGAAAACAAAATAGTATTTGATGTTTGATATACTGTGTCCTGTATTTTCACTAATTGGATAATGATGTTATATATATGATTTTCTTCAGTCGTGGAAATAATCGCAATGGTAACATGGGAAACATAGGTCAAAGAGGAAGAATGCCTAATGCTTTTGGGTAGCGAGGTAGAAATAAAATTATGAGATTATCGATCCATTTCGATGCCAACTCAGAGGAATTCAATCAACCAATGCAAACCGACTATTTGAATCTTGCTGACCATCTTGCTTTTCATCCACCTTAGGCACCTGTTGCTCCACCTCTACAATCTCACCCCAACATAGCCGATTTTCATGAACCACCTCTTATGAAACCAACTAATGATGGTTGGGAAAACATATTGACAAATCCTCCTTTCGGTGTAGTACATTCGCCTAATGTCTCCTTGCCACCACCTCCGCATATACAACCTATGCCTCTTGTTGCTTCTGTAGCCTCCCATGCACATTCTGTCCAGGTTCCTATAAATTATAAAGCATTACCTCTTGAAGCTCAGCGAGATAAAGGAAAGCAGTCTGCAATTTCTGTAAGCTCCGGTTCATCCGAGACATCCTCTTACATAGTCAAGAATCTCCCTACCAATCTTGAAGATAATGAAAGAAAAATAACTTTTGATGACATGCACCCTGAAATGTCAAGAATTGAAGAAAAGAAGTCTGTTGATCTAGACTTAGTCAAGTACATGACTGCACTTTTAGAGGGAAGTAGACTAAGGGAGGCTACTTCAAACATAAAATATTATTTTTGATTTATTTTTATTATTTGATGACACTTTCACTTTGACATTCAAGGCATATTTTTGGGATAACAAACATGATATTATTTTTGAAAAACTTTTTATGTCATGCTATTATGATGTGTTGAGAGACACAAGTGTTTTGATGATGTGACATGCTTATATTGGTTGTTTTTTGATATAGATTCTATATGCATGATATTTGAGTAAAATTGTGAGATACAAGGGGAATGTTGAAAATAAAAGGAATAAATGACATATGGGGGCCCCACCTATAAATTATTATTTATTATTATTTACCCTTATTATAAAACAAAGTTGTCCTATCCTAATTAAAGTTATTTAATTTCACAACAAAAGATGGTTGAACCACTTGAACTAATTTTTGAAGACATAAAAGGAAGAGAGAAAGGACAAACAAAAGAGGAGAAAATAGAGAGATATACTTCTGATAAGGTTTTGTTCTTTCCTCGAGTGTGAGTACTTATTCATTCATTCATTTTCGAGTTTCTTCAGAGGCTAAGTTATCTTGTTGATAGCAGGGTTACTCTAAATGTAGCAAAAGAAAGGTTCGGGAAGCATAGACTTTTGACATGATCCAAAGGTCATTCATTCATCTTGATAGTTTATTTAGTCTTAATTAGAAGTTATGAATTTAATTTCAGTGCTAATCAATGCTAGTTTTGCAGAGTCAATACTATGATGCACTTGTAGCTTGGATTGATTCAGTTTATTTTCAGTCTTAGTCTTTTTTTTGAGACACAAGTTGTTTATGATGAGTTCAAATTACATCTTAGACTTCTAAGTCTAATTTTGGTCCAAACCCTCGCAGAGGGTTGTAAAGAAAACTTGACTGTAATTCAAAAATATATCAATAAAATCATTTGTTGATTTCTTTTCATTTTTGAGATTTGTTGCATACTGATTTTTTTGATATTTATGTTATCTTGCATTTATTTATTCAATTGTATGAATTTTATTTGCGAGAACTTTTTCTATTTTTAAAATTTATTTTACATCAAAGCATACTGGTTTTATAACAACATCATGTCTAAGAACTTATTTCTTGAGGGATGTCAAAGTTTTTTGACTATAAGCCCACAATGATAATCCCACATATCTCACCTAGCCTAGTGATATTCGAAAATGCTTGAGCGAGGATATAGCCATTCCTCACCTCAACAAGTATCTTTGGTAAGGAAATGCTTGAGCACATTCCAAGATCTATATCAGAATTTGGAAATATCGAGTTAACAAAGACGATAGAGGAGGAATAAATAAAAACAACGATTTGGAGTTTGGATCTGGATAAGAATGTCAGTCCGGATGGATTCTCAATTTCTTTTTTATAGATCCTTTTGGGAGATGATCAATTACGATTTAAAAAAAATGTTATCATATGTCCAGAGAACTAACAAGATGGGAGGGAATACACGTACTTCATTTTTAGCTCTAATTACCAAAGAAAACAACCCCAACTTTAATAGATTCCACCCCATCTTTTTATGTAATTACTCTTATAAAAACATGACTAAGATTATTGCAGGTTGATTGAAGAAGTTGATGCCTAAACTAATATCAACAAATTAGAGAGGGTTTATACAAGATGGACAACTTATTGACAATATAGTCTTGGTGCAAGAAGTGATTCAGACAATATATAAATCAAAGGAGAATGGCATGGTAATTAAACTGGATATTACAAATGCCTTTGATTGTGTAAGGAATTCATTCCTTTTCAAAGTCATGCTTAAATTTGGTTTTTGCACTAATTTTGTTTCTTTGGTAGTTTTTTGTGTTAGTTTGCCTTGGATTGCACCTTTGGTTAATGACTGACCTGTGGCTTTCTTCCAAATTAGTAGGGGTCTAAGGAAAGGATGCCTACTCTCTCCCATACTATATATAATATTGGTCGAGTCCTTGATTCGAAAATTGGAATAAAAAAGGGCAGTTGACAATCTTCTGAGAATTCGAAGAGAAAGAAGCATCAAGAGTATTAACCATTCACAATTCACTGATGATACATTGTTTTTTTTTGACCGCAACTGAGGATAGATTAATAAAATTCCAGAAAATCAGCTTCCGGGGGCTGTGCTACACTGGAAGATTCCCTGGACAAGACAAAATGCTATGTGATGAGTGGCAGAATCCAATGATGGTCAAGGCACACAAAAACTGGAGCCCATCTGATACAACGGCTTGCCCACACTGATATAGTAGTGCGTGGGGAGAAAAATGCATTCGAAAGGTAGGGGCGTGGTTGTAGTCCAGAAATTTACACCAACGGGTCCTGGAGGAGCTAGTAAATAGATTTGCAGAGAAGTGAAGTTTTGCGGTGATCCGGTTGCCTTTTGATGCCCAGGTTTGAGTGGATCTTCTTGACAGCGAACTCCAGAGAAGCATTTCTTTTCCCTTGGTCTCAAACCATGTTCGCAGTATCTTTGAGTTAGGAGGATACACTCTCGTTGAAGTCAGCCTGTTCCTTTGAAGAAGATTCAAATTCTTCTCGGAGATTACAGAGAACCTTGTTGACGGATCCTAATCTTTCCCCATCTGAGCTAGAGGAGGTAGCCTAGTAAGAGCTCTTCTCCTTGAAATAAGTCTGGATGTTCCCCAACGATTGTTCCAGTTCACACAGCCGTTCTTCCAGGGAGGCCTCCTTCGATGAGAGAGAGTCCAAATTAGTCAGGAGTCTGAGAGGGCAGCCGAAGGAGCACAGCCCAGTAGATGAGGATGACTCGCCTGAGGAGAAGATCTGACATCTTGGCCTAATAGAGGCCCGATCACAAGAGCATTGGGCTTTGCTGAGATTTGGTTTTGAAGTTGTTCATTCTCAACATGGCTGGAAGCAACTTGTTCTTCTAAACTTGTGTTTTTCCCCTGTAGCTGTAAGAGTCTTTCTTTGATAACGCAAATCTTCCCCCCAAGATCATCACTTTCTTTGCGGGCGTTTTGAAGGTCATCGTTCAACTTTCCACTGTTGTGCTGCAGGGTTTGGAGAGAGTTCTGCCACATAAGTTTACCTTCCTCTTTCACTTGGGCCATTTGCTGTGTATTTAATCTAAGCTCTCTGCACTCTTCTTCCAATTTTTGGGCATGGTAAATTGAGTCAGTAATGTCTTTTTTAAGCATTGCATTCTCTTCCTGTAAGAAACCATCATCTCCATCAAGTTTATTCCAAAGAGTCATGGGGCTAAGTATGGGCCAACGATCAGTGGAACACTGAAGGCAGAGATTGCAAAGTCCGAGATCAAGCATGCCAAAGTCACGGGATATTACAGATTGAGTCAATCCCATTGACAGAAATAGTGCTTCTGCTCAGGAGCGAAGCATGGTTGGCCTCATGATCAACTTGCTTGTTAAGCTGTCGAAGCACATGGAAGAAGCTTATTGTTTGAAACTTGCTAGCTAGGATCATTATTTTCTGGTAGATCCGATTCATTTGGAGGCTGGAGGGACTAGATTTCGTGCGCATGGCTTGCACCACCAGTTTGGAATCCCCAAAGACTGAGACGGTTTGAATGTTTAGACTGAGTGCTTGCCGGAGACCCTGCCACAGAGCATAAAATTCAGCAAGGTTATTAGATTGAACTCCCAACCCCCAGGCAACGGTGGATCGAGTGGAGCCTGAGGACGTGAGGATCACTCCTCCTCCACCCGAAGGACCTGGGTTGCCCTTAGAGGCGCCATCGAAAAACAAACAGCGAGTCTCCTGCGTGAGTCTCCAATTTAGAAAGTCCTCTTCATTCATTCGAATTTCCCAAACAACTAGAGCTGGAGACCTGGCAGAGGGTGGTGCTTGAGCATTTGTGGTTAGGGCTGTAAGCTAGGTTGTTTCCCTGTCATTTAACGACTGAGCATTCCAAAGAGCAGGTTTGTAATCCAGGGTCTCTCCAAGGAGAACTTTGGCTTTCATTGCCACCTTTGAGGGGGGGCTCTCCACACTTCTGAAAAGGCGATTGTTCCTTTCAAGCCATAGTTTCCAGAAAACAAATTTAGGGAGAAACATCCAGACTGTTTTGAGCAGGTCCTTTTTGGCAAGATGGAAGGGAGAGGAGTTGGCCCAATTGGAAAGGAGATCAGTAGTAAAAGCGGGCATAACAAAGCTGGGAATATTCATGGGAAGGACTTCTTGCCAAACCTCTCTTGAGAAGGGACATGAAAGTAGTAAGTGGTCAATGTTTTCTTCATAATTCTTACACAGGGAACATCTTGAGGGGCCTTCCAGGCCTCTTTTCCTCAGATTCTCCGCAGTGAGGATACTCCTGTGCGCTATATTCCAGCAAAAAAAATCAACTTTCGGGATGGACAAAGTGGACCAGACGTACTTCCAATGGATAGGGTTTGGGGCAGCATGAGGGACTGCCATTAAAGATTGATAGCCTTCCGCTGTAGTGAAACTTCCTGATTTTGTACCCCAACCTCTCTTATCCCTGGCAGCTTGTTTCAGTGGGGCTTTGCCCTGCAGAAGCTTGGACAGAAGCTTTGCCTCCTCATCAAGCCTGGGGGGATGGCCTCTTAAATTCCAACCAGACCAGTTGTTTTCATTATCCCAGGCAGAGAGGTCCCAAAGGGTGAAGACATGCTGCTCCTGAAGCCACTGCTTTATGTTCTGTATTCCAAGATTTTGCCCCAAAGGCTCCTCCCCAAGGATTGAGTCTTCCCATACTTTGATTCTTTTCCCATTACAGGGATCTAGAACAATAAAGATCTGAAGTGATCCAGGGCTTTGAGACAGAGTTTAAAAATAGGGGATCCCTTTTTAATGGGAGGATTTTTATCTAAGCATCACTGTCTCTGCCCTGTGAAGTATTTTTTCCACAATACCTTCTTGCTCCAGCTAGATCTTCCGGATACCAGTTGCCAAAGGAGTTTGGATCCCGTGGCTAAATTCTGAGCATGAATACTTCTAACTTGGAGGCCTCCTTCGTTGTAAGGTCTTTGGATTTTGTCCCAACTGACAATATGTAGCTTTTTCAGGTTTCCTCTCCCTCCTTGCCACACATTTTTTTTTGAAGAGACTTTCAATCTTGCCGATGACTGTAATGGGGGCCAGAAGAATAGAGGATTGATAAATAGGGATACTATAAAGAACATATTTCAGCAAAACTAATTTTCCTGCTAGTGTAAGCCAACCGCCCCCCCACTTCTGAATCTTTGCTTTTAACTTGTCAACGATGGGATTCCAGTTCGCTGAGTTGATGGAAGATTTAAATATCGGGACACCCAGGTAGCTGAATGAGTCCCAATTCTGCGAGCATTCCATTTCCAGAACTCTAGAGATTCTTCCAATTTCTGTTCCAGGGTAGTTCCAACAATAAATTTTTCTTTTTTGCAGGTTGATCTTGCTTCCTGAAACCTGAATGTAGATTTCTAGCTCCTTCTTGAAGCTCCTTGCAGAATGGAATCCGACGCCTCCCAACATCAGAGTATCATCTACAAATTGGGCATGATTTATGTCCTTTACATTTGGCGCCATGCAGAGACCAGGAAGGGAAAGATCTTGCTGACAATTGTTTAGCTGGAAACTGAGCACAGAGGCCTAAATGGCATAGAGGAGCGGAGATAGGGGGCACCCCTGACGCAGCCCTCTTGAGGCCTGGAAGAAGTTTGTCGATCTCCCATTGACCAAAGGGGCTATCTAAGGGGAACATATGCATCCTTTAATCCAGCCAATGAGCTCAGGGGAAAACCCAAAATTCTCCATCACCATGAAGAGATAGTCATGTCTTACTCTATCAAATGCATTGGCGAGATCTAGTTTCACAGCCATTCCTTTCTCTTTCCGGTGGACGTTGGAATGGATGGCTTCTTGAATAAGAATGACATTGTCTAGGATTTTTCTTCCCTTTATGAAACCTCCTTGATTTTCGGGAATGATCCTCGACATAATTGTTTTGATCCTATTGGCTATAATCTTGGTGACCAACTTGTATCCTGTGTTGCAGAGGGAGATGGGTCTGAACCTGGAGAAATTAGTGGCCCATTGCTCCTTCGGGATCAAGGCCAAGAAAGAGGAGTTTGTACTCCCTCCCAACTTGTGGTGGCTTTGAGAATTCCTTACCATCCGGAGAAGATCACATTTGATTATATCCCAACAGTTGGAATAAAATCTGGCTGTGAATCCATCTGGGCCAGGGGCGTTGTCTGGGTTCATATGGGACAGAGCAGATTTGAGTTCTTTCATAGTAATAGGAGCTGCAAGAGAGTCATTATCAGAGGCTTGGATCATTTTGGGAATTAGAGAGAGGGGGTAAGCATGAGGGTCTAAGGATTCAACAGGGGGAGCTGTATAAAGGTCTTGGAAGTGGGAAAAGGCAGCCTGTTTAATGCCTTCAAAATCTTTCACCAGATAGTCTTGATGGAAGATTTCCTTCACTGTTTTGAAATTTTTTCTAGCTTCAGCTTGTTTGTGAAAATAAGAGGTGTTTTTGTCACCACTCGCTAACCAAAGGCTTCTAGACTTTTGACGCCAATACTCTTCTTCGACTCTGCAAGCTTTGTAAAAGGATTTCTAGCAGTTACTTTCTGTCCGGGAAATGCTTTCAGTGATGGGAACAGATTCCATGAGGGTTTGGTGGTTTTCCAAGGAAGCTTGAGCGTCTTTCCTGCAAGAGACCGAGGAGGAATGAAGCTTGGCCTAGTTCTTAAGATCAAATTTTATTCGTCTAAGATTTTCTTCCCAAATAAAGGAGGGGTTTCCAGTAACCTTTTTACTCCAAGAGCTAGTGACAATGTGACTAAAGCCATCTTGATGGACCCACAGGGGACTAAACCTAAAGGGGATGGGCCCCAAGTTTTCGTCAACGGAGAGATCGAGGAGGATAGGCTTGTGGTCGGAGACACAATTGGGAAGGATTTTGGACGAGCCATGTAGCCCCAAGGTGAGGAAGGAGGAGTGGACCAGAAACCTGTCTAGACGGGCCGCGATGTGCCCTGGCCCTAGCCTTTTATTAGTCCAGGTATAGTTACCATTGGAGGGTTTAATGTCAACAAGATCCCATCCTAAGATGGTGTCTTCAACCCATTCCCGAGAGGGATCTCGGACAATGGAGCCCCCTTTTTTTTCATTTGCGTCTAGGGTGACATTTAGATCCCCTGCAATGATTATATTTTCAGGCCTGTGGAGGTTTAGGAACGCTTCAATTGAGTTCCAACAATCTTTTTTTTCAGCTAACAAAATAGGAACATAGAGGTTGAACAAACTTACTTGGTGGCTCGAAACTTTGTGAGTGAGTTTGGTGTAGATCCAATGAATAGTACCGTGGACAACAAGCAACTCAAATATGGAGGAGTCCCAGAAGGTGGCTAGACCTCCTGAGGCCCCCCTGGCGCTGACAGCTTCCCCAGAGATTTTTTTCCAGAATGAGTTTCTTGCATGGAGGGCAGAGTCATCCTCCATTTTTGTCTCCTGAACTAGCAGGATCTCAGGCTTGTTGATTCTTACTAAGTCTCTCATTGCTTCGACTTTCTGTGGACTACCTAGACCTCTACAGTTCCAGGAGATGTACCGCATTATTTACTTTTAGAGGGGACGACCCCTTTAGAGGCCTGGCCTTGCTTGGATCTTGTATTCATCATGCCTTTAAGAGTTTGCTGGGAGACTTGCAAAATATCTGCGTAAGAGAATTCTTCCCTTTTCTTTTTATTTGGTTTCCGGCCCCTTGGGTTCTTGACTGGGGTTGCATGCGGGCTCTCGGACTCAGTGGATCCTTCATCAGTGTCTCCTCCTGGGTCAGAGTCCTCTTCCGCTTCTCCGCGAGTAGGAGAGCTTCCAGATAAAGGATTTTCCGGTTCTGGTTGGATTTCCCCTGGCTCCAACGGGGTGGCACCTTGGGTGTCTTGCGTCTCAACAGGGATACCAAGATCAGGGGGAGTGGATTCCCGAATGAAAATAACCAGAGTGGCTTCTGGAGCATTCACCACCGAGGAACTTGCTCCTAGGGCTGCGGTGACTGGCTGCTGAATCATAACTTGAGCTTGGGCGGGTTCCTTCGTTGGGGCTTTAGGATCTGATTTATGTGCATTGCTTGGTGCTCTTTTCTCATTTGGCTTGGAGGAGGCCTTTCCTCTTTTGACCCTCTGCCATCCCTCGCCTTCTTCTTCTTCCGGCTGGGCTTTTGGGCAATTGCGCTGGAAGTGGCCATGTTCATGGCAGAGCCGACACTTAAAAGGAAGTTGTTCATAATCGAGTTTCTGGAAATGTGACCAAGAGCCTACAGAGAGTTTTATGGCTTCTGGCAGACCTGCCTCCAGATCAACTTCAACACATATCCTCGCGTAGGAGTACTTCCCTTTATTCTCTGCTTTGTCAATGAAACGTCCTAGGGTATTCCCTATTTTTTCCAGGGCTTGAATATTCCAACAATGGATCAGAAGATTAGGGAGTCTTACCCAGACCGGTACCTCTTTGGGTACATCAACTATTGGATCAAAGTCCGGAGACCACCGGTTTAGATAGAGACCTTGGGTGCCCATAAAATAGGGGCCACTTCGGAAGATGAGATCGCGATCTTCTTTTGAGATAAATTCGAAGACGAAGAATCCTCTTCCCACCGGGTAGCAGGTGACACTGTGCTTCAGATGGGGCCTCCAGTTACGCTGAATCCAGTTATCTGTGGTTTTGGCAGAGGGCCATAGCCCCATGAATTGGCCAACCAAACCTCTTTCAGCGAGAGCCAGGGCGATTTTAATGGAGTGCTCCTCTGGCAGTGCGATTTCTGGTATTGTGTCAAGTTTCTTGACGAATTTCGGGGCCTCTTTGGCCGCCGGTTTCTTCCCGGACGACGCTAACAACCTTCTAAACGCCTCTTTGACAGAGATCGGGGAGGAGGGAGGGGGATTCCCTCCCCCTGGTGTGGCCATGGAGGCGGCCTGGAGCTACGCAGCAGGGAGCAAACCCTAGAGGAGGGCAGCGATACACTACGCGATCGTGGTGCAACCCCAAAATTTTTCTCTTTCAACTCAGGGGTGATCTCTATAAACTTGTTATCCCATATCACTGATGATACATTGTTGTTGGGGGGCGCTTCTCTCATTATTGCAAACAGGTTGAAAATAATCTCAGATCCCTTTTTGGAAGCTAGTGGTGGAGTTGTTAATAAAAGGAAATGTCAAATTCTTAGTTGGCATACACAATTTCTAGAATCCTTCAATTCTCTCTGGTTGAGGAGTGGACCTTTTTTCAATACTCTGGAATTCTAATTTCTATTAAAAGAGCCTACACCTAGGCCTGGACATGTATTCTAGACAATATTAGAATAAAGTTTGAGAATTCACAATGGTTTAATCCAACTAGCCACACAATCCTTGTAAAATCTATCATTTCATCCTTTCCTTTGGATCAATGCTCAACATTTTTGTTTCCAACTAACTTTATTAGCCAAGTGGATATGAATCTTAGGAAATTCTTGTGGCAGGGGGGAAAATAAAACACAAGGAAGTATCAATTGGTAAATTGGAGGACGGTGTGAAGTCCAGAGGATAGAGGTGGACTTGGTATAAAATAACCAACATTGATGAATGCATCACTTGGGGAAAATCTCTTATGAGGAATGATCATAGGTGCTCATGAATGGTGGAAAAAGGCTTTGTTGAGGAAATAATTTTCAGGGACATGATTAAGATGTATTGAATCTCCTCCCAAAGTGAAAAATGGATCATTGATTTTCAGATTGCTTAAGGCTGCAACACCTCTAATTAAGGAAATGTTAACATGATCTCTAGGTAATGGGAAAAGTGTGCAAATATGGGAAGATAGTATAAATGGAAGGTGATCCCTAATATTTAGAGTGGATTTTACCCCTATTAGGTTATGGATGGAGAGTAGGAACTAAAAAATATTGTATGACATTTCATAATGGGATGATCAATTTGGAGATTGGAAAGGTTGGTGTTTTGTGTCTCCACTAAAACCTCTATATTATCATGTCCATGAAGTTGTCCTTGCCCTTTCTGTTTGCACTCCAACAAACATTGCGAAGAAGGATTGAAGGGGTTAAGGTGATGCATTTGATTGTGTCAAACTCAGGTACTCAACTTTATTAGAATCAAAGATTCCTGCGCAATGATATCCTCTATGGAAAAAACATTTGTCAAGTGATGGGTTGCTGAAGATAAATCTGTTTTGTTGGACATTGGCGGAGGGTAAAATACTCACTGTGGAAAACTTAAGAAGATGAGGAATTGTTAGAGCTTTGCAATGCACCTTATGTGCTTGTGTAGAAGAAACAAGTATGCATATGTTGTTTGGACGCCAATATGCCAAAGAAGTGTGGGATACAACATTTGTAGGTTTATTACATCACGTGAGATGACCCACTACTTGGGAATAATTTTTTTTTCAATTGGTGGAGGAGGTACGATAACTCATTAAAAAATAAGAAGAATTTTCAAAAATTTGAGCATGCTTTGTGCAAGTTTTTGTGTTGGAAAATATGGTTGGCAAGAAATGCGAAAATCTTCAAAGATGAAGCCACCAAACCAAGACAAACAACTCTCAACGTTATGGCTCTTATGGATGAATATCTGCAAATCAGAATACAACGAACATATGCCTTGTTGGATAATGTTGAGCAAACATGGCTTGGAAAATTCCATATGAACCAATTAAGGAAGCCACACCCTCCTAGGTTAAAACCTCTTCAAAAATGGAAAATCAGAATGGAACCACCATAGTTTTTATAATGGAGGATAAAGTAGAAAATACATCTTTTTTTTTATGGAGCTTCCAAGTATAACCTGGCGGTGGTAGGTGCAGGGGGAGTCTTCATAATCCTAGTGGGAACCATATGGTGCATTAAACTTGGGGGTTAGGGTAACTTGGCATAAGCATACTCCCTATGGTATGGGATCAATATAGATAAGAGTCTAGGGATTAAGAATATGATGGTCTTCAATGACTCATCCATCATAATAAAGGCATATTTGAGCCTCTCTAATCAAAGGGGGATTCAACTTCAAGGCATAATTGACAACATTCAGAAGGTTTTCAAACATTTTGAAGCGCTGAATCTCTACCACATCCGGTGGGACTTGAATGGTGAAGCTGATGTCTTGGCAAAGTATGCTACTTCATTGAACCTAGGTGTGCTTATGGAAAACATGGGATTTTCAAATTCCTCCATCCCTTAAATTCAATATGCATGTTCTTTCGAGTCTGATGTATTTTGGGTCACTTTTACAAGAAATAAAAATGCATAAAAACCTAGAATGCTAATGTAATATGTCTCTTTTTAAACTTAGATCTGAATTTAGTAATACCGTCTATACTTTTATATATTAATACAAAGTTCGGTTTCAATATATATATGAATGAATGATTTGTAAATTAACCATTATCTTGAGATTATGGATATTTAATTGTAATTTCAAAGAAAACTATAATTGTAATTTCAAAGAAAACTATTATCACCTACTCTCTCTCTCTCTCTCTCTCTCTCTCTCTCTCTCTCTCTCTCTCTCTCTATATATATATATATATA
>ML817022.1:23959-56780 GCA_009831015.1 Picea engelmannii | reverse complement strand
TCCATCTCAAGAATTGTGATTTGTATTTTGTTGTTATTTTTGTAATTGTAAGAGTATATGGAAGCTCTTCAAGCTATCAAATCATAACATACTTGGGTTAATATGTTGGTTTGTGAATTAATTGTATATTCGATTCAAACTTGTAGTCATCGCCACCATACCATACAATTGATAGATTGAATGGTATGCTAACTTTTTCATTTGACTGATAGCCAATACTATAATTACAAATCCACCTTGGTTGCCAAGGTAAGGTTTGAGTTCCAATCTACCACTTATCATGACCCGAACTTAATTCGATTGTAGATCTAGTCTATTAAATGGACATGAAGCAAAGTTAACTGTTGATTTCCATTGGACTTTGACTTTGGTCGATGCCCATTGGATACACATAATCTTCAATTGAGATAAGGATTTCCTTTATCATGGAGTTGAAAAGACTTTAAAATCAACTGGAATCCCAACACTTATACAAGGTTCAATGATTACTTTTTTTTACAACCCAAGAGATGAATATAATTGTAAATTGGACTGCTGTAGTGATTATAAATTGGATCTTTTACAATCACTATTCTTAATAAATCTATTATCCTTAGTCGACATTGATAAGGCTATTGATTGAATGCAATTGCATTGTCATTAAGCCGTTGTGTATTGTATCTACAATTATCTAAACAATTGTGTATTGTATCCAATATGTGTAAACATTCAATTGAAATTAATATAATGTAAACATAGTTGTTATGAGTTATTACAATATAGAGAAGTATTAACTTTGTTGTGTTTAATAGATTCCACTCCCAGTGTGGAAAATTATACCTCAGACCAAGTAAATATTGTAACGTAATCAATCCAAGTTGCAGTGGATGATGTCAGGGGAGGGTGGGATGATATATTAGAGATAAACCATATATATATATATATAGTGGATGAAACACTTCACTTCATCTACATATTATCCACAAGGAAATGGGAAAGTTGAATCAATAAATAAAAATCTGGTCAAAATCTTTAAGAAGATCATAAATGATAAACCTCACTAGTGACAAACTTTACTTACTTATGCATTATGGGAAAATTGTATCACTACAAAAACAAGTACTGGTCATACTTCTTTTTAGTTATTATATGAACAAGAAACAATAATTTATGTGAAACTTGAATTAACTTCCCTTAGATTAGCATTACATGCGAAAGAATTAAACTCTATTGATATCCCTGAAAATATTCATGCTCTGCTGGCTCTAGAAGAACAAAGGAGCCTTGCTCTTAAAAATATTAAAAAGAGGCAACATTCTGTTAACAAATACTTTGATAAGATGGAAAAATCAGCTACATTTGTAGTTGGTGAAAAAGTTTTATTATGTGATTTTGCTCATGTTGAAAAAGGTAAGCACTCAAAGTTTCATAAGTTATGGCTTGGTTCTTATATAATTGCCTATGTTGTTGGAAATAACTCATATTTATTGAAATACGTAGACGAATGATTGTTTTCCTACACGATTACTAGTTCACATTTGAAACACTATGTTGAACCCGACTAATTTGTTTTGATTTGTAGTGTTTCTTGCATATATATATTTGATTTTCTGTTTATATAGTTTTTTTTTATTTTGTTATTTTTATTTTCAGTTTTTGATTTTTTCTCTTCTTTATTTTGATTTTGAGATTTTAGTCAAAAGATGGATCAATCAAGTTACATGCCTTTTCATTGGATTGCCAAATTTTCATGAATTTATTTTGGAAAAAATAAAAGAATGAAAACAACAAACATGAATGGATTATCTTTTGTCTGCAACACTACTCGTGTAGTATTTTCCGAACCAATTAGATTATCTTGCTGAGACTCGATGATCACAACTCTTTCCCTTCTTCTTTTCTATTCTAGCCTCCATGAATGATTTTGAAGAGCATATAAGAAGTTGTGATGAAAATTTTGTTGAACTACTTGAGAAGAAGAAATAATCAACAAAGTATAATTTCAATTTTTTGAAAAAAAAAACCAGAAATTCTGAGTTCTAGCCAATTAAACTTTGACTACCTTGTGGAGTCGCCAGATGTTGACTCAAAATATCGTCACCTATTATTAAAATCTTGAAAATGATTGGAAGACCTATCTATATATTTATGATATAATATTAATTGGTGGGGTCCCCCCAAAAAAAAAACATATAAATGATTATTTTCAAATACTCTCCCCTAGTACATTTGCATATCTACATATCAATGGCATTATGATTTCAATTATGAAGCTTCAAGTTATGGTTTGTTGATCCACAATTATTATGGTGCTTGACTTGACTAGATGATGGAAATGGTTTGTTGCACTTCAGTTTGTTGTATGTTAATAATGTAACTCTATCTATCACTCAACATAATGACATTATTAAACATGCTACGTACGAAAATTGCAAATAATAAGCTATGTTTTATCATTATATCCATTTTAAAAATAAGATTTACTTTAAAGCTATGACTTTAAAAGTGTATCAAGTTGTTAATTTGATAGCTTATGCATGGAGCATTGGTATACATTTTGTGTGACAACACATTAAGAAAATTTGGTTATATATGTATACATATACAATGATAAGTAGTATATATTTACAAAGACATGGTCACTAGGTGTTATAAGGAATATGAGAGGTAAGGGTCATGACCTATCTTAATGGATATAAGAATTGATATAAATGTTAGAAGTTGCATCGTTTTGAAAAGGTAAATGGTATAAATATTGGGTTTTTACATGACACATGATATATGCCATGTAAATATATTGCATATGATTTAATATATGCAAACAAAATAATACCTAGCCTATTCGCATGAGTATATGTGCCAACTTGATAAGCTATGATAGTTAAGTGACAATGTTGATGGAAATGAGTAAAAGTCATTGGGAGTTGATGTAGCACATGGTTATGTGAGTCGACATAGATATGGTATCGACCTTGTAATTGGTTTACATGGCATGAGTTATATGGTATATATGTTTAAAGGTTGTGTGAATTGTTTGAGGTGTCAAGTTGGCATGCATATATGATGGTAGGTTTTGAATGGCGTTGTGATGGGTTGGCCATGCATTGAATTTGCAAGGAAACGAGAAATTAATCCCACAACCTTGAAATTTACCACCTCACTTTGGATTGGGTTTTGGTCATTTCGTTTTGAAGATGTGGAAAAACAGAGCTCGAGCTTGGATTGGAAACCCTTCTCCTTGTAGTTGCAACAACCGTTTCGCCCATAACACTGGTATAAAATAGCTTCAAGACAAGGTATGTACTCACCAGTTTGTTGAACATCTCTTGCATTAGTTTTGCAAACAATGAGTTAGTAATGGCTTTGGTTCTTGACTGGTTTTGAGTATGTGGCTCTTTTTCCCTGTTTTTCGCTCTTAATGGAATTTTTTGTTCAAAGGTTTTTTCTTGTAAAAGAGAAGGAAATGGCTTTACTCTCTGCTGAATCTCTTCCTCTCTATACATTATTTCACTTTCCATTCCCTTAGAGGCTTATTAATAATGACTCCTGAAATAAAATGAAATGAACCCTTTTGATTGAAGGATTATGGGTTGTGACCTAGGTTCAAATTCTTGTACAGTCTGTCCATGGATTGGTACACCAAACGTGTGAAATACTTCAATTTTTTCATACTATTCAAATTGGTCAAACCCATTTTGATATGTACCAAGTCTTTTGGCTCTTAAATGAAGACTGTCTTACAGTTTCCCACCGTGGGAATTATATGAACAACAATGAAACAATTCTGTGTATTTCAATCTTGAGTTGGGTTTTGAATCCATGCCCATATTAAGGATTATTAGTTTTAAAGCTATATGCTAGTTGTTCGGTCATACATTGCTTATACAAACTGACATTATGATGTATCAACTCTTATTTTATGCTGAGTCTAAGTCGGGTTTTGAACTCATGACCATATAAAGATAGTTGGTTTTTGGATTGAGTTTAAGAGTTGATATGAGCCATTCGTTCTCACATTGTTTTCACAACCAAGTAGTGATTTTGTTGCCAAGATCGGATTTGAGTTTGAATTTGAGTAAGAGAATTTTGTTTTTTCAAAAGGAGTGTTACATTATTTGGCTGCCTGGTTATATGGGTTTTGAACCTTGGCTATGTTTAAGCTTGTCATATTTAGTTTGAAAGAAACGATATGGCCATACCCATTCTCTGTTGAAAGTGTTAAAAGACTTAGATTTAAAAACGTCCGATCATGGTGTGGTTATAATTTGGTTTATTTAGAAAATGTTACAACACTATGCTCACTTAGGATGCATTATTGTATGGATCGCGTGCCTTTGTTGGCCACAACATCTCTTTGAAATTCTGGCTGGTATAACTGATATAGCCTAAAAAGTTGCATTTCTCTTGAGCCTTCTTACTTCAATTCTTACTCTGGTCATTTGACTATTTCGGTTCATATTTTACAATGAACCAAGGACAGTCATAATATTTCATAGATGGGTTTGCATTAAAGAAATGTTAATTAAATCTATTAGTATGATAATACAAGTTTCAACTGTTGAATAAAAATGTAATGCATATATGGAAAACGGATGGAAGGTCTTTTATGTAAATGGATTTAAAGTTTGTTTGTCTTTTATGTAAACAGGGAATTATCCCCACATCTTATACCACTTTCTAAAAATTATTCATAAAAGTCCGAAAACATATTTCACTAAAAAATTCATAAAACAATTCCCCATGTTGATATAATTGATTACAACAAATTTTTTAGAGAGCACCTATTAAGAAGACAATTTTACATGGCATTGTTATTGTTATGGTCAACAGGATGATGTATGAGCAACTTACTATTTTAATATGGAGATAAGTCTTGGAAATATTGTGTGGATAAATGATTTTTTCAAGTAGATTTTAATGTTGGAAAATGGTTTATAAAGTGTTCTAATATGAGTCTTATTCAGATGGAAAAGATATAACTTATGTAAAAACTCATTCTTACATATATAATCTGACGATTGAGGTTGCAATTGGGGGAAACCCTAGCCGCAAACCCCCAAAATGATTCCTTTTCTCTGTGCATGAAGGTCTTTGCGTTTGCTGGTGGCCGTGTTCTCTCCTGGGTGCGACTCTGGCGTGTTTCAATCCCTCGATTTGATGCAATGCGCCTGCACGTGGTGGATTTGGTGATCGCTGGTAGTCGAGCTCTCTCCCGAGGCCCGTTTTGGTGTGTCTCTGGTGCGACTTGTTTAGTTCTGGACGAGGTTTGTTCCGTTTTGCTGCATTTGGGTTTTGTGGAGCCTTGTTTCCTATGCTGTCTTCTGTGTGGATTTGGGGTTGGTTTTCTTCACTCGGATCTTCCGCTCCGGTGGCTTGTTTTTTTTTAAGAGGCCTTCCTTTTGCAGTCGATTATTCTTTGTGGGTGGCCCCTCTCTTTTTTCAGATGTCTTCGTTGTCTCCTTTCGATCGCCCTCTCTAGGCTAGGGGCATTTTTTAAGGTCTGATGTATACCCCTCTGCTCCGTGGTTCTGGTTTCAAAGTTTTTGATGACGAGATATGATTTTTTGCTGTCGGGATTCGGGGTTTTGGATCCTCTCTTTTTCAAGAGGAATGTATGCCACTCAGACCTGGTCCATTCTGCTTCTGGGTTTCATTGGAGGATTTCAAGTTGTCTGCTCTCAACAAGGTTTTTTTGGGTTTTGCCACTCATGTTTGCAGTTCCTCTCTCTAGCGATGTTGGTTTGTTCAGGGTTTGATGCATGATCAGATCAAGGTTCTTTTGGAGGGTGTTGGTGTCTCTCTCTTACTCATTTCAACTGGTGGTTTTGGCCTTAGATTTGAGGTCCTTTCTAAGGGCGTGCAATGTTGACGCGTTGACACTTTGAGGTCTTTTTTGAGGGCGTGCAACATTTTGGTTTCTCTTTTTCCTGTGTTCATAGCAAGGGGTCTTCTATGGTGTCACTGCCTTAAGGTTCTGTTGATGTGAGTGCTTCATGCTGCTCTAACCTGGTCCTTCCGACATCCAGGGTCTTCTTTGGGGTTACTTTTTTGGTGTGTCTTTCGTGGATGGGTTTCTTGTTCTTCATTGGTTATATTACCAACTCACTTTTTGTATATTTCTTCGTGGCTCATGATCCAGTTTCTTGGACCCTTCGGGTTTCTATTTTCTGATCACTTTACCCATGGTTGGATTGTGCTTAAGGCACCTACAAAATGTAATTTGGTTCTCTTTGGATGAATATAATTGCACTTTTTTTTCGTGGAAAAAAAACTTATGTACAAAATTAATTGATCATAAATGGATAATGAACATGTGTTTTTTCATACATCCCTGTCATATTATAATTTTGTTTGCAAATTATAAATTCTTTATCATTATTCCCTTATCATTTATGATTTCCATTTCATTTCCAATCTTCAAAGAAATTAGCGACAGTTTGGTAAAGAATGTACATTTTGAATATTTAGAACAACAAGCAAATAGAGGGTTGCTTATGGTTTTCTTCCTTGTTTTCCTTATTCCCTTTCATTATCCCTTGGTATGCTTGATTGCTTGGCCTGTCAGAGCCATTGTTAGTTTATTTGAAAGAAAAATAGTATTTGATGTTTGATATATTGTGTCATGTATATTCACTAATTGGATAATGATGTCATATAGATGATTTCCTTCAACAGTGGAAATAATTGCAGTGGTAACATGGAAAGTAGAGGTCGAAGAAGAAAAATGCTTAATGCTTTTGGGCAGCGAGGAAAAAATAAAAGAATGAGATTCTTGATCCATTTCGATGCCAACTCAGAGGAATTCAATCAGCTAGTGCAAACCGACTATTTGAATCTTGTTGTCCATCCTTCTTTTCATCCACCTCAGGCATTTGTTTCTCCTCCTCTATAGCCTCACCCCAACATAGCCGATTTTCCTGAACAACCTCTTATGAAACCAACTAATGATGGTTGGGAAAACATACCGGCAAATCCTCTTTTCGGTGTAGTACATTGGCCTAATGTCTCCTTCCCATCACCTCCTCCTATACAACCTATTCCTCTTGTTGCTTCTGTAGCCTCCCATGCACATTCTGTCCAGGTTCCTAGAAATTATAACGCATTACTTCTTGAAGCTAAGTTGTATGAAGGAAAATGGTGTGCAATTTATGTAAGCCTTGATTCATCCGAGACATCCTCCTACAAAGTCAAGACTCTCCCTGCTAAACTTGAAGATAATGAAAGAAAAATAACTTTTGATGACATGCACCCTGAAATGTCAAGAGTTGAAGAAAATAAGTCTGCTGATCTAGACTTACTCAAGCACATGGATGAACTTTTAGAGGGAAGTAGATTAAGGGAGGCTACTTAAAAAAAAATTATTATTTCTGATTTATTTTTATTATTTGATGACACTTTCACTTTGACATTCGAGACATATTTTTGGGATAATAGACATGATATTATTTTTGAAAAACTTTTTATGTCATGCTATTATGATGTGTTGGGAGATACAAGTGTTTTGATGATGTGGCATGTTTATATTGGTTTCTTTTTGATATATATTATGATGCTGATATATGCATGATATTTGAGTAAAATTGGGAGATACAAGGGGAATGTTGAAAATAAAAGGAATAAAGGACATATGGGGGCCCCACCTATCAATTATTATTTATTATTAAGGACAAACAAAATATGAGAAAATAGAGAGAGATACTTCTGTAAGGTTTGCTCTTGCCTCAAGTGAGAATACTTACTCATTCATTCATTCATTTTCGAGTTTCTTCAGAAGATAAATTATCTTGTTGATAACATGGTTATTCTGAAGGTGGAAAAAGAAAGGCCTGGGAAGCATAGACTTTTGACATGCTCCAAAGGTCATTAACTCATCTCGATAGTCTGTTTAGTCTTAATTAGAAGTTATGAATTTAATTTCAGTGCTAATTAATGCCACTTTTGCAGAGTCAAGACTACGATGTTGTTAGGATATTTAGACACTTAGGAGTTAGTTAAGATCTACTTGGTCTAATGTGTCATTAGGTAAAAGTGTGTTTCTTTAGTATGCATTTGTAGTTAGGAAATATGACGATCACGATATGTTCCCGACATAGAGTGATCCAATGATTCATACTCTTCTCGATCTTAACAACTATTGATCTGTGGCTTAACACCCGATTGGTCCATGATCTCTATTTAAAGAGCACGGAGGGTCATTTTACGATGATCGATTGTGAGAAACTCTCTTGTAAAATATCTTTGCAATCTTTTTCTTTTGCATTAATAAACTGCTCCAAGTGGCTGCATTGGCTGGGGCCGTGGATGTTTCCCCGTAGGGGTTTTATCACGTGAAAACATTAGTGTGTTGATCTTTGATCTGGTTATGTGAGTGGTTACTGAAGGTGTTCATCCTCTGTTGGAATACCTATGTTGTCGGACATGGTATCAGATCCTGTTTGAAGACCCGCTCCTGTTGTAGATCGAGATCGTGAAGCCGAGTTGTCTCATCTCCATTTTATGTCACTTACGTACATTTTTGGGCTGAGAGGATTGTTCCATTGCGTCCAGAGCACTCGTTTAAGTCAAGAACACTTTTCGTTTCACTTGAAAAGGTTTATGTTTGCCCAAGATACGACCATTACAGTCATATATGAAGGTATAAAGCTTGAATACGCATTTTTAAAATTTTTGCAGAGTAGTATTTTGGTTTTATTTTGGTTTTGTATTATTTATTTCTAGGTTGCTACTCTTTTAGATCTGCGTATGCTCTTTTCCCTGCGCCCTGTGCGATCTCGGAAATCAGAAACATATAGGAAAAGGTGCATCTTCTGAGTAAGCTAACCAAGATCTAACCCTTGTTGTCATCAAGAAGCGAATTTATTTTTCTTGTGTGAAAATAGTTTTTTTTAGCACACTCTCCAAGGTCGTTTTCTACAACAACAACAACACCCCCAATCCTCTTCCTAAAAAATACAATATGTTTTGCTAGACCGTTTGGTTAAAAGCTGCCTTATTAAGTAAGAGGTCTTGAGTTCAAGTCTCTCTTTCGTTACTTTTTTGAAAAAGTTCATGTTCAAATTGTAAAGTGTATTTCACTTCAAGTATAAAAGTGAATCACTATAAGTAGCTTTAATATTTTATTTTAGAGTTATTTATTTTGCATGGAACTTTTATTTTATAAAGTAACTTCATTGTAAAAGTGATCCCCACTTCTCTTTATAAAAGTGGGTCACTTCATAAATCAATTTACACTATCACGTGGTCATTTGGTTACCGTTTATGCCTTTTTTAAAAAGAACATAACTCTCACATCCGAAGTCCGTTTTTAGTGCCGTTTTTTTAAAACCGCATAACTTTTCAAGATATTTCCATTTAGATCATCAGCTTCAGTTTTTAAATCCATATTATCTACATATTTAATATGGCTTCTACAAGTAATCTCTTACTTACCAACACCAACTACTTCCAATGAAAATCCCATATGGAGGATTTATTAAGAAGTAAAGGCTTGTATCAGATTACCTTGGGAAATGAAACAACACCCATTGATGCTGATAATAAAGCAAAATGGGATAATAGGAATGATGAAGCATGTGGATTAATAAGATTGTCCATCTCTCCTGATTTAAGGTTTCATCTTCAATCAATTGATAAACCTAAAGAAGCTTGGGAAAATATTGAATCTGTGTTTGGTAAACACAATATTATTTGAGTACAATAGTTAGAAAATCAAGTACTGAGTTTAAGTCCAAATTATTTTTCTTGCATTGAAGACTATCTATCTAAGTTTAAAACACTCAAAACTTTAAGTGAAGAATGTAAGATAAATATAGAAGAAGATCGTTGCATCTATCTTATTCTTTCTAAGCTAGGTAGTGCATATTCTGTGTTTGTATTTATATTTTGTGCCATGCAAGATGATCTAGGGACAACTTATCAAAAACCTAGTCTTGAGAACTTTTGTGATTATTTGATTAGAGAGAAAGATAAGCTTGTACAACTTGGATTGATCAACACTGCATGTACCTACAACAAAGCCTTAGTTGGTCATCAGAAAGATAAACCCAAGAATCCCAAGAAGCAACATCCTCGCCACAACAACAAGCAATATAAGGGTCCCAAACCCACTCAGACAGCTTCCGCTGCTGATGGTGATAAAGAAGAAAAATATAAAAGTAAGAAGACTGACATACATTGCAACTTTTGTGATAAAGATGGTCATGATGAGTCCAAATGTTTCAAGAAGATGGCATCTTTAGAAGCAACGATAAAGAAGCACAACATCAATATTGATTCTACTTCTTCTTCTTCTTCTCATGGACATGCACTTTCTGCTTCTGGTTTCTCCTTCAATAGAACTTCTTTTTCTTCTTCTGATGAGTGGCTTATTGATTCTGGAGCATATTATCATATGGCTAACGATAGAGACATGTTTTCTGCTCTAAATGAATGTAACACCAAGAAAATATTTCTTGGTGATGATAGAGCTATTAGTGTTGAAGGATCTGGAACAATTCAAGTAGAAAATGGTCATTTCAATGATGTATTATGTGTTCCAAGTCTTTCTTGTAGCCTTCTATCAGTATATCAAATCACTCATTCAGGTGATGGTAAAACCGTAGAGTTTTCACCTCACCAAGTTCTAATCAAGGATCTAAAAGATCCTAAGCGTGTTCTTGCAACTGGAATTGCTGATGATATTACTGGGTTGTACAAGTTTGACAACTTTGGGTCATCATCATTTTCATCAATTTTTGTTGCTCATAGCGATGACTTGAGCAAAATTTGGCATGAGCGGTTTGGTCATCTAAACTATCGCTCACTGCAGCAACTATGTAATCAACATATGGTGACTGGTCTTCCTCTTGTTTCATGTAGAGATGGTGTTTGTGACGGTTGTGTTCTCGACAAACATCATCGGGACAGTTTTGACAAACGTGCCTCTTGGCATGCCTCGGGTCCTTTGCAACTTGTTCACAGTGATTTGTGTGGTCCACTTTCTTCTCCTTCTTTTTCTAGGTGCAAGTATTTCTTAACTTTCATTGATGACTTTTCTAGATGTACTTGGGTTTACTTATTAAAACTTAAGAGCGAAGCTTTTGAAAAGTTTTTGGCCTACAAGGCCCTTGTAGAAAAGAAATCTGGACATCAAATTCAAAGGTTAAGTACAGATAATGAAGGTGAATATGTGAACAATAATTTTACAAGTTACTGCACTACACAAGGAATCCAAATGCAACTCACTGTTCCATATACACCACAACAAAATGGTGTTGTTGAGAGAAATAACTGCACATTAAAATAAATGACTAATTGTATGATCCAATCTAAGGGATTAATTCTAAAGTATTGGGTGGAAGCCATCAACTGTGAAAATTACATAGTAAATCACACTCCAACAAAGGCTCTTAAAAATATAACACCGGAAGAATCTTGGAATAAAACTAAACCAGATGTAAGTCACTTCCATGTATTTGGCAGTATAGCATGGGCTCACATTCCTGATGAGAAAAGGAAAGCATTGTAGCCTAAAATTGAGAAGTGTATATTTGTTGGTTATTCTGAAGATGTCAAAGTTTATAGACTTCTTCAAACACATTGTAATGAAATTATTATTATAAGAGATGTTAAATTTGATGAATATATCTTGGCCCGCGAGCCTAATTCGGCGTTTGTGCGTTCTTTGGCCTGTGAGCCTAAGTTGGCAGTTGTGCCTTCTTCGGCCTGCGAGCCATCTTCGGCGTTTGTGCCTTCTTCTATTTTGGTTTCTTCTTTAGATGATGACAGTGAGGATGAAAATGCACCTTTGCTTGCTCACCTTCCTCCAGATGATTCCTTTGTACATGAACCAACACCAACTCCACTGCTTCCTAGATGGGTCCGTTCAACACGAGAAGCAACTGGTGATCTTTTCGGTGATCCTTCAGATCAACGTTGGACATGTTCACAGTTCCAACGAGCCTCTTCTCTTTTGGCTCAGGTTTCAAAAGCTCATGATCCAGAGAAATTTGCAGAAGCTTCAGGTCATCTAGATTGGGATACATCAATGAATGAAGAGTATCGTTCTTTAATGAAAAACAATACTTGGGATCTTGTACCTCTTCCAAAAGGAAGAAAACTTGTCAGATGTAAATGGGTCTATAGAACTAAGTATGTATTAAATGGAAGTGTTGAAAGACACAAGGCTTGGTTAGTTGCCAAAGGATTTTCCCAAGTTGAAGGAATTTACTATAATGAAACCTTTTCCCTTGTAGCCAAAATGAATTCCATCCGCCTTGTTCTTTCCCTTGCTGCCTCACATAAATGGGAGGTCCATCAGATGCATGTTAAATCCGCCTTATTGCATGAATATTTGCAAGAAGAAATATACATGGAACAACCTCCTGGCTATGTCCAGAATGACTCTAGCCTTGTTTGTTGCCTTAAGAAATCTGTTTATGGTCTCAAGAAAGCTCCCCGAGCTTGGTATGCCAAAATGGATAGCTTTCTTATTTCCATTGGATTCTCTAGATGCAATTCTGATCCTAATGTCTATACCAAGAAAGTAGGAATCCATCTCATAATCCTTTTCCTTTATGTTGATGACCTTATCCTTACTGGTAATGACTCAAAACTTTTAAACCATGTGAAAACCATCCTTAAGAAGAAATTTGAAATGACAGACGTAGGCTTTTTACACTATTTCCTTGGCCTCCAAGTTTTGAAAACCAATGAAGGAATTTTCCTTTCCAAGTCTAAGTATGCTTGTGACCTTATTCGTCACTTTCACATGGATGATTGTAAACCAACCCTTTCTCCATTCCAGTTTGGAGTCAAGCTTACTGCCACCTATACTTATCTTGAAGTTGATGCCACCCTGTACTGTCAGTTAGTTGGTAGCCTCTTATACTTGACTCATACCTGTCCTAATCTTTCCTTTACTGTTGGTCTTGTTGCCCGGTATATGCAAACACCCCATGAAATCCATTGGAAAGCAGCTAAAAGGATACTTCGCTATGTCCGTGGTACAGTTCAGTTGAAGATACATTATAGTCCAGGGGGGGCTCCTTTATTGGTTGGTTTCACTGATTCAGATTGGGCCGGTGACCCTAATGATCGAAAGTATACTACAAGTTATGTTTTCAGCCTTGGTTCGGGACCTGTGACTTGGGCCTGTAAGAAACAACATGCTATTGCACTTTCTTCAATAGAAACAAAGTACCGAGCAACGATAAATGCAAGTCAGGAAGCCTTGTGGATTCGACAGAGCCTTTCAGAGTTTGGATTCGAGTAGCAACATCCGACCAGCCTTTGGTGCGACAACCAGAGTGCCATCAAGATCGCCAAAGACCCAGCTCAACATCAATGCAACAAGCACATCGAGCTACACATGCACTTCATCAGAAATATCATTCATGATCAAGTTATTGCAATGCTCTATTTCCCTACAGAAGATCAAGTTGTAGACATTTTCACAAAGTCTCTTAGAGAAGCAAAGTTTTCCAAACTTCGATCTATGTTAGGATTTTAGGAAGTTGTCATTAAGGGGGGATGGGCTCTAATGCCTCCTTCCTTATCCTATTGTGTCAACATTGTAAATTCTTCAATCCTATCCCAAGTTGTTCTTAAGGGGTGACGTTAGGATATTTAGACACTTAGGAGTTAGTTAAGATCTACTTTGTCTAATGTATCGTTAGGTAAAAGTGTGTTTATTAGTGTGTTTCTTTAGTATGCATTAGTATGCATTTGTAGCTAGGAAATCTGACGGTCACGATATGTTCCCGACATAGAGTGATCCAACGGTTCATACTCTTCTCAATCTTAATGACCATTGATCCGTGGCTTAACACCCGATTGGTCCATGATCTCTATTTAAAGAGCATGGAGGGTCATTTGCCGATGATCAACTGTGATAAACTCTCTTGTAAAATATCTCTGTAATCTTTTCTTTTGCATTAATAAACTGCTCCAAGTGGTCGCGTTGGCTTGGGCCATGGATGTTTCCCCATAGGTTTTTACCATGTGAAAACATTGATGTATTGATCTTTGATCTGGTTATGTGAGTGGTTACTGAAGGTGTTCATCCTCTGTTGGAATACCTGTGTTTTCGAACAAATGCACTTGTAGCTTGGATTGATCCAGTTTATTTTCAGGATTAGTCTTTTTTTTTGAGACACCGGTTGTCTATGATGAGTTAAAATTACATCTTAGATTTCTAACTCTAATTTTGGTCCAAACCCTCGCAGGGGTTTGTAAAGAGAACTTGGCTGTAATTCAGAAAGATAACAATAAAATTAGTTTTTGATTTCTTCTCATTTTTGAGACTTGTTGCATACTAATTTTTTTTTCCAGATTTATGTTATCTTGCATTTATTTATTCAATTGTATGAATTTCATTTGCGAGAAATTTTTCTATTTTTAAAATTTATTTTACATCAAAGCATACTGATTTTATAAGAACATCAGGTTCAAGAACTTATTTATTGAGGGATGATAGAGTTTTTTGACAGGCTATAATCCCACCTATCTCACCTAGCCTAGTGAGATTAAAAAATGCTTGAGTGAGGATATAACCATTCCTCACCTCAACAAGTATCTTTGGTAAGAAAATAATTGAGCACATTCGAAGATCTATATCAAAATTTGGAAATAATAAGTTAACAAAGCCGATATATCAAGAAGAAATAAAAACAACGATTTGGAGTCTGGATCTGGATAAGGATGCCAATCCAGATGGTTTCTCAATTTCCTTTTATAGATCCTTTTGGGAGATTATCAAATATGATTTAAAAACAATATGTCCATAGAACTAACACGATGGGAGGGAATACACATACTTCTTTTTTAGCTCTAATTCCCAAAGAAAACAACCCAAACTCCTTTAACTGATTCCACCCCATCTCTTTATGTAACTCCTCTTATAAAATAACAACTAATATTATTGCAGGTCAATTGAGGAAATTGATGCCTAAGATAATATCAACAAATTAGGGAGGGTTTATACAAAACAAACAAATTATTGAAAATATAGTCTTGGTGAAAGAAGTGATTCACACAATCTACAAAGCGAAGGAGAAGGGCATGGTAATTAAACTAGATATTGCCAATGTATTTGATTGTGTAAGGAATTAATTCCTTTTCAAAGTCATGCTTAATTTTTTTTTTTGCACTAATTTTGTTTCTTTGGTATTTGTTTGTGTTAGCTTTCCTTGGATTTCACCTTTGGTTAATGGCCGATCTGTGGATTTCTTCCAAATTAGTAGGGGTCTGAGGCAAGTATTCCCACTCTCTCCCCTACTATATATAATATTGGCTGAGTCCTTGATTCTGTAACGTCCCCTTTCGTTACGACTACATGCAACGCAACACAAAAGAAAGATTTTTTATTTTTATTTTTTTAGTCGGAAGGCAACAACGACAACAATTAATCAACACAACTTGACGATGAATAAAACACACGCGAATCAAGCGACAACCAACAACGACACAACATATTGACACATCATGCAACTGTACGAAATATGTGATAATCAAATAGAAAAATAATATGACTAAGCTATGTGACAACATCAAGATCAACCAGACACAACTAACATCAAATGACACAGGTAACTTGAACCTTCACGACGAGCGAGGAACAAGCACAAACAAGACTTACAACACGAGAACCAACATAAATTACAATGAACATAACACCCACATTGAGAAGCACATGATTCTGGCTAGGTTATCCTTTGGTTCTATCAACCAGGGTGCGCAATGATCCCCTCATCAAGAATAATTTCGTCACCAAGCGGTGGATGTGACAGTAACCAAGGTACAACATAACGTAACTAGACCAATAACCCAAGAAAACTCCAACGCGCTAGGAGACCGAATTAACTGTCAAAATACAAGAAGACTATACCCAAGCACCCAATCGACAAGTCAACAAGACGCAAGGTGACATCATTCAATATTTAAATTGCGTAACCAACTGAAGAATTCTTGTTTTCTTATGAGACACTTTTTCAAGGAAGTCTACCACACTGTAAAACATAAATAATTTGAATAATATCTAAAAATTCATGTGCATGGATATTCTATTTTAATTCTCTATATAATAGGATGTTATTTGAAAGCTAGCTTAATCATAGTGGTATAAGGAATTAGTACTTACATTTTGTTAAGCTAAATAATTTCTACCATCATAAACATGTAATTTAATATATTAAGAACATGAATACAAGGGGTTTTATTTTGGATTATCAAAAGAACTTCCACATCATCTTATCTGTCAGTTTAAAATAGTTGTCCAGAAATAAAATCGCTGCCAAAATATATACAAGATCATTGTCTGTTATTCATTATTATTCAAATTTGTTGTCATACACAACAACAATTACAACGAAATCATTCACATATTACAATGTTGTCATTCACATATAAAAACGCTGTCATTAACATATAAAAACATTGTCTATCATATTCGCTGTCAACAATCAATGTCGCTGTCCATTAACAAGTCTATTGATATATCTATTGATAAAACTATTGGTAAATTTGTTGACATCGCTGGGTAAATACGGGGTAAATCGCCCAGAAAATTGTGGTGTAAATTCAGTGTAATATGCCAAGAAAGTCGTGGTGTGAATGCTGGGTAATATGCCAAGAAAGTCGTGGTGTGAATGATAAGTAATATGCCAAGAAAATCGTGGTGTAAATTCTATGTAATATGCCAAGAAAATCATGGTGTGACTGCTGTGTAAGATGCCAAGAAAATCGTGGTGTGAATGTTGTGTAATATGGCAAGAAAGTCGTGGTGTGAATTCTGTGTAATATGCCAAGAAAATCGTGGTGTGAATGCTATGTAGCATGCCAAGTAATTATCTATCTAAAAAGAAAATCTCAGAGTAAAATAAGGTCGTTATTCAAATGATAATCAATCAAATGCAGATCAAATGCTAATCAATCACATTGGTAATGATAAAATCGTAGAGATTTACCATCCGAAAACGCTGGGATTTATCAATAAAAAATGCAGAGGTTTACCATTCGAGCACAGAGATTTATCATTCCAGAAAACGAAGAGATGTATCATTCAAGCGCAGAGATTTATCATTCAAGAAAACGCTGGGATTTATCAATAAAAAACACAGAGGTTTACCATTCGAGAGCAGATATTTATCATTCCAGAAAATGCAGAGATGTATCATTCAAGCGTAGAGATTTATCATTCAAGAAAATTCAGAGATAAAATTCTGGGAAGGACGCAGGGATTATTCATAAAAGAAAAACGCAGAGATCAGAGATTAATCAAAAGAGAAAAACACAGAGATAAGTAAGGGATAGATAGTTGGGAGAAAATTTATGCTTCACTTATTATCCATGCACAGGAAAGCAGGGCAGTTGAATCTAAATATTTAACACCAGAGTAAAATACAGTTGATTCGGATCTTGACCGACTACTCAGGCACAAACTAATAAATTAAAGGATAAGGGACAGAAGATAAAAGACAATTTTTCTTCGTATTAAATCAATAAAAACAAATTCAGAGAAGTCATCACAATCCGAGTTTGGGTTCACCATGGGAAATCAATTCAAAATACAACGAGCATAAGGCTAGGATGACTTTAAGTTCTCTGATCATAAAATGCTGGGCTCATCAAGACAATTTTCTGAAAGATAAAAATGAAATCTCTGGATAGTGTTACGCTGAATAAAACATAAACTTTAACACAGTAGAAGTACATGAAATGAAGGCGCAGGAACATTATTTAACTACCATTAAATACCATATACACATGCGTACCGTAGCCAAATGAGAATGCTCCGAAATCGTTGTCCCGTGCGTGTGTTGGACACACCTACCACACATAGAGGGGGGGGGGGTGAATGAGTGTGGGGATATTTTTTCCAAAACTTCCCTCTTACACAAAACTCCTTAGTTAACATTCAACATTTACTCATTACTCATTGTTGTCATTATTAATCAGTTAGATGTGAGTACATATCAACAACATATATCATCAATATATCATTACCACAAGGAACACAAAGAACACAAGATGTATGTACAATTTTTATTTTTATTATGGACTTCAATCCAAGAGTTTTTCAGCAACAACTGAATAGAGTACAACTCTAAAAGAGCACCAACTCTATATGCAAGACTCAACTTACATTCTCAACACCAATTGAGATGAGGCAATCAATCCTCAACAGATATCAATCTGTCAACAGGTACGCGACCTGTCAGTAGTGCAGCCTGCGTGTGTACGCGCCCTAATTCACTACAACCCGCATATGCACGTGGCCAATGTATTCAACAACCTGTGTATACCTTATGAGCTATTAGGGTTTATCCTTTAAGTTCAACTCAGATCCTCTGCAACCAATTTATCTTTCTTTTCTGCCTCTCACTATCCTTAATCTTACTTAGCTTTTATTTTGATTTGATTTTTCCCTTTTCCCTCTTAGGAATTGTTTTTTCTAAAAAACTTTTGATTCCTTTAGTTGCTACTTGCAAAAGTGCCTCCTCTAATTTGAACTCAAAGTCTTTAACAAAGTTATTTTTGATTATGTTCCAGTTGAATGTATGTCCATACGGTTCTTCAATCTTATACCATTTATGTGGTATGTCACATAATGTGTTCGGAAACATGTGTGGCCATACTTGTTCATCCTCACATCCTAATTTTTTCCATTCCTTCTCACATTTTTGGATGTGAGCTACTGGGTCGAACCCAAGTTTGAAAGTCGGGATGTTCATGTTTTTCGATAATTATTTTCCCCCAAATATTTTGAAAAAATAAATTGTGGTAGTGTTCCATGTTTTTAGTCGAGGTGTGTGGGTTTCCCACCATCGAGCGACTTGACTTATGAATGACTTGGATAGACTTTGAATTCTCCCCTAATCTTCAACCAACTTGGACACTTCGTCGACATGCACTGACGAAGAGTTCCTTTCACTAAATCGCGGGTTTCCTTGTGTTTATATGAGTCAGGATGAGTGTGGGAAGTTTCTTTATCTTCCTTTCTGCCACAATGGGTATAACTTGTACTGAGAAGCATGATTTGGATATTTTTATTGGTATGGATTCTATCGACCAACATTCTTTTTCTTGAGCTTCATAATTCTCCATTTTCCAGTTGTAAAATTATGTGCCTAAATTTTGTCTTATTGATAAGGGATATTTAGCTAGGATTTCTCCTTCATTGTTTGGATGTGTTATCGCTCCAAGAGTCACCCCCAGACTGCAAATGGGAGTAAGCTTGGTAACATTGAATTTGTTTCAAGTGGTTTTAACATCGGGAGTCAGGACAAGACTGCAAAGAAAGGAAAAGATAGCAGAGGTCACTACAGATCAGTCCTGGACCGTTGGGAAATGGAGTCATAAGTATTATTCTCAATAAAGGAATTTAAACTATCTATCATACAAGGGATTTGTGTAATGATGAAGAGAAGAATAAGAGAATTAACATAAAGACGAAAACTCGCTAAGCAAAGATCCTCCCTGCAAAGAGAATAGATGTGTCTGAATAATGAACGACGAAACATGGGAAAGGTAACAACAGATCCTCTATTGTCTCAGGAATCCATAAATCAAAGATGCTACATCCAGTGAAGCATGGTAAAGATAACATCATATCCTCTATTGTCTGAGGAATCCATAAATCAAAGATGCTACATCTAGACAAGAAGAAAAAAACAAGTGTCTGAGTGATAAACGATGAAAGACGGGCAAGATGACAATAGATCCTGTACTACCTTAGGAATCAATAGATCACAGATGCTACATCTAGAAAATAAGAAAAACAACAAGTGCCTGAGTGATAAATGATGAAATATGGGAAAGATGACAATAGATCCTCTATCACCTCAGGAATCCATAGATCAAAGATGCTACATCCAAACAAGACTAAAAATAACAAGTGTCTGAGTGATAAACGATGAAAGATGGGCAAGATGACAACAAATCCTCTACCACCTCAGGAATCCATAGATAAAAGATGCTACATCCAGATAAGAAAAACAGAACAACATGTACACTAAGAAGACAGTTTGATAAAACAACTCAAATGAATCTTCAATAAGATAATATTTTTCATTCCATGCCCCTTCGACTCATAAACTAAAATACATTTCCCTATTTCTAAATCTCTCTCAGCTCTCCAGCCTCTAAAAAAACCCCCCTTGTTTCGTTTTTATCTCCTGCTTTTATACTCAGAACGATGGTCAATAGACAAGAATCCTAGTTGGCCCTCCTATCATAGAGTTCTTCACGTGGGTCTTTCTTCTGTGGTACCTTAGGATGAAAGTCCTATAGCTATGGCAAGACCCTCCATGCTTTCTATTTATGGGGTGAGTCGAGGTTTCAACCACCACTCCATCGTTTTATTAACTGATCTTTTCTCGGGATCTGGATGAGGATTTGACGCCTAGAAGGATGCCACATGCTGCTCACAGATTGGGCGTTGAATAAGCATGTGAATTCGGGGCCGTCAAAAGCGGTTTGGACACATACTGCTTTTGGGCCCGAAATGCACCATCTTCCGCCACATAGCTTCCCCCCAATATCGTGGTTTGGATTTCGGTCCGCTTTTGGATTTTAACACCCGTGCACTTTGCGACATCGAAATGACTGGTAGTCGTTGATCTGGACGTGATCTGCGATCTTGGCGCACCTGCTATTTCAGTGCCTCCGCTAAAATTTATCTGCATGCCAACTATGGAATACTTCCAACAACGCTTAGAGATGGCGCTAAACTGAACTGCACAGGGGATCTTTCTTGCTACAAACTGCACCCGCCTATTGCATGTGCTCATGGCTGTCACCCATGACCCTGGACAAATTTATGTGATAACATTTGGCTCCACAGAGGATGGCATGCTCCCTATGAGTTTCCAAGAACAAGCAGTTTCAATGCCTTAGCCTTTGGGTTGAGGAGTCGAGCTCAAATGAATTTTGTTGGGGATAACATGCTGACATGTACACTACTTAACTCAAAAATAAAACAAACACAAATGCTCTAGACTGAGCTTATTTATGTACAATCCTAAACTAATGGATCTTAAAATGCGCTAGGTGAAAACAAATTTCCACTAGAGCCATTCAAGTAACTTCCTAATTGAAAACGTATTTACTCTGTCAGTGATCAACAAGGGATAACAAAACTGTGACAACAAACTAATTACATTCTTCAGATTACCTTCCAATATTGAAGGTAAGATAAATATTGAAGGCTTCAATACATTGAGGAAATGCAACTGCATGTACTCCCTTACCAGGTCATAAAATAGGTGATAAAACTTGCTGGGTTGGTAACAGAAAGCCTACTCTACTTTACAGCTGCTCACACATGGTTGAATGTCTCTGGCAAGAACATGTGAGTGAATGGATGATGTGGGTTGTTGATCCACTTATCTTTTATCTTCTCTCATAACATTTGCTAGCTAATGGAAAGAAATATCCTCATGTATATCAATGGATGTCTCTTTCTCTTTATCATGATGCTCTTGGTAAAATATTTTATTTTCATTAGAAGGTTGGTCGCTAATGCTTTTTGCAAGAGGTATCTTCTGTCCAACATGAGAAAATTGTTTTTCATTATTAAACATAGGTTGCCTTTTAAGATACAATCCAGGAAGAAATATATTATCATCACCATATGATTCAAAAATAGGCTGCTCATATCTAGGTTTTTTAGAGATAGGGTTACAAAGAGTATTAGCTTCCAGAACAGACTCAATTTATGCACTTTCCTTATTGAGACAACAAACAAAGTTTTCATCTGATGCAGATGAATAGGAAAGAGAAAGAGTCGATTCCTCATCCAAGGCATATTCCTCATTCTCACAGCCTTCATAATAATCAATTATATCATGAAAACAATATTTATACTCCTCACAACAACTATGACAAATTAACTCAGAGGAATAAAACTTTTGACAATGAATAGTGAAAGTTGCATGAAACTCTTCGTGTGAAGAAACGCTAGAAATCTCAAGAGAGATACCAAATATGAGCATCTCGTTGAAGAGAGTACATAAACAACTTCATACACATGTCTTCATTTTGGATGTCAAGCTGCTGCATCAAATCATGAAATTCTAGAACATCCTCAACAGGGTTGTCATTCTCACCTTCATAAAATCTTGGCAACAGATCTTGCCATTCATCAATTTGAGGCACATGATGTGGATAACCAGCTATGGATAAGAAATTTAGTGGGGCAAACCTCCTAGCCAGGATAGCCTCCATATCCATTTTATTTGTCTCCTTTTAGTGGAGTCACCAACAAATTCTACACAGTGGAGTCGCCATGGTGAAAAATAAGTAGTTGGAACAATGTGTCCAACTTCAGTTCACCATCTAAAACTGGATCTCTTTGTTGTCTTTCTCCTAGGGAATATATATTCACTTCCATCCCTGAAAATGAAACCATGAATGTTATCGCTCCAAGAGTCACCCCCAGACTGCAAATGGGAGTAAGCTTGGTAACATTGAATTCGTTTCAAGTGGGTTTAACGTCGGGAGTCAGGACAATACTGCAAAGAAAGGAAAAGATAATAGAGATCATTGCAGATTAGTCCTGGACCATTGGGAAATGGAGTCATAAGTATTATTCTCAATGAAGGCATTTAAACTGCCTATTAGACAAAGGATTTGTGTAATGATGAAGAGAAGAATAAGAGAATTAACATAAAGATGAAAACTCGCTAAGAAAAGATCCTCCCTGCAAAGAGAATAGATGTGTCTGAATAATGAATGATGAAACATGGAAAAGATAACAACAGATCCTCTATTGTCTCAGGAATCCATAAATCAAAGATGCTACATCTAGTGAAGCATGGGCAAGATAACAACATATCCTCTATTGTCTCAAGAATCCATAACTCAAATATGCTACATTCAGACAAGAAGAAAAAAATAGCAAGTGTTTGAGTGATAAACGATGAAAGATGGGAAATATGAAAACATATCCTCTACCGCCTCAAGAATCCATAGATCAAAGATGCTACATCCAGACAAGAGGAAAAACAACAAGTGTCTGAGTGATAAATGATGAAAGATGGGAAAGATTACAACAGATCCTCTACTGCCTCAGGAATCCATAGATCAAAGATGCTACATCCAAACAAGAAGAAAAACAACAAGTGTCTGAGTGATAAACTATGAAAGATGGGAAATATGATAGCAGATCCTCTACAACCTCATGAATCCATAGATCAAATATGCTACATCTAGACAAGAAAAACAGAACAACATGTAAACTAAGAAGACAGTATGATAAAACAACTCAAAGGAATCTTCAATAACATGATATTTTACATTCCATGCCCCTCTGTCTCACAAACTAAAATGCAGTGCCCTATTTCTAAATCTCTCTCGGCTCTCCAACCTCTAAAAAAAACCCCCTTGTTTCATTTTTATCTGCTGCTTTTATACTCAGAACAGTGGTCAATAGCCAATAATCCTAGCTATCCCTCCTATCATAGGGTTCTTCACATGGGTCTTTCTTCTGTCAGAAGGAAAGTCAGGTCAACACGGGTCTGCTGGAGCAACTTCCCTCTATGGTACCTCGGACTGACAATCCTGTAGCTACGACCAGACCCTCCATTCTTTCTATTTATGGGGTGAGTCAAGGTTTCAACCACCGCTCCCTTGTTTTATTAACTTATCTTTTCTTGGGATCTGGACGAGGATTTGACGCCTAGAAGGCCACCATGTGTTGCTCATGGATTGGGCGTTGAATAAGCATGTGGATTCAAGGTCGTCAAAAGTGGTTTGGACCCACACCACTTTTGGGCCCAAAATGCACCATCTTCCGCAACGTAGCTTCCTCACAATACAGTGGTTTGGATTTCGGTCTACTTTTGGATTTTAACACCCGTGCAGTTTGTGACGTTGAAATGACTAGTGTTAGTTGATATGGCCATGATCTGTGACTTGGGCACGCCTGCTATTTCAATGCCCCCACTAAAATTTATCTGCATTCCAACTATGAAATCCTTCCAACAACGCTTAGAGATGGCACTAAACTGAAATGCACGGGGGATCTTTGCTGCTGCAAATTGCACCTGCTTGTTGCCTGTGCTCATGGTTGTTACTTGCGACCCTGGACAACTTCATGTGATAACAGGATGGACATTATCTCTTTGCTTATTCATCACTTGATATAATCGTCTAAATTATTGAGTTTTTTCCCATGTTTCGACCCAAGGTTTTCCTTCCTTCGGATCCAATGAGATTATAATTTTTCTTCCACTCCCTTTCAGTTTGATTCTATCTATTTCAAGGGAGATTGTGGCTCATATGTTTCTTCCCCAAGGTCTGCCGACTAATGCAGGATAGGAAGGGATGCCTTCGACCAAGTTGATTACTTCAAAATCGACTCATGTCGATATTCCCATTATGGATGTTATTACGCTTTTAAGGGTACCAATTGGTTCAATGAACCTTTGATCTGCTAGATCAAGGAAAATCATGGTTGGTTGTAGCAGTGGTTTTCTGAGTCAAATCCACGTTTCCCTTGGGAGTATGTTTACTTGAGATCCAAAATCGACTATGACTTCCTTGATCACGTGGTCGTCGATTTCAAGATTGACTTGTGGGTTGAATTCATTGATACATCTCTCTTGAGATAGCTAGTGTAGACTTTTAATAGATCTTTGGTCTTCTTTATCTTCTCTTAGAATACTCAGTAGGTCGATCAAGCAATAGACCGACTACTTTTCTTTTAGCAGTTGTATAAATTTTTCTAATGATGTATCAGAAATGTTTGTATGTTCTCCCTTGTTCATTTTATCTTGGTCGATATTCTTGAAGAATTTCATTGCTTCCCACATAAGACGTTTGTCCTAATCATCTGGATTGAGGTATATCTTTCGGTGACTCCTTTTTCGACTTGTTGGTTCTAGATAAATATCTTCACCATGTCCTAAACGTGTTACAACATAAAAGTTATTCGAATTTAGAATCTCTTGTTTTGGCACTATGCGCAAAATATTTACATTTATTTTGTTCATGACTTTTTCTAGTACAATCGGATAGTCCTATAGGGAATGATCTCCTACTCCAAAAATATTACTGAACTTGAGATCAGTTCTGTCTTGGGGCATGCATTCCTTATATTATGCCGTCAGTCTTTGGTTGTGTGATTCATAGAGGCTTCACAAATATTGCATTATGTTTCGATCTAGATGTGTCTGACTGTGGGGTTCAACGCATCACTGAATTTGCAATAATCCTTTGTGTGAACCTCACTTGAGAAAATAATACACCATAGTTCGTTGCGTTCAATCGACATGTTTTTGATTGATTTTTGTAGCTTTTTGAGCTTGTATTCTAGTATTTTTTCAGTGATTCTCGAAGACAGGGCACCTTCATCATCCGTTTCAAGTTGTTGTTCTTTTTTCAGTATGTCTTTGCATGATTGGAAATCGCACATTTGAAGAGGAATTCTGATTTTCCATAGTAATACTGCTACATACCATTGTACCAACAACTTTTCGTTGATTGCGTAAGGGATTTATATTAATAAGTATTTAAACCTATTGTCATATTATCAGATTGTTTCTCCTGAATTTCGTTTGATTTCTTTGAGTTTTTTTGCCACCAAGTGACTATTATCTTGAGTTTTGAGAACTTGAGGAAGATTTTCTTTATATCGTCCTTCGGGCGTTGTTGATTGTTCGTATCATTCATAAACCATGTAAGAACTCTGGCATGAAGGGCGACACTAAACTCTTCCATTTGTTTAGCTTCATTAGTTATGTTGGTTGCATCCCAAAATTTCTTGTAGACAAACCAATGTCGCTTAGGGTATTCGTCACCTTCGTAAATCGGGATATTATTTAGATGCATACTTGTTTTCTTGGATTTCTTTGAAAATGGAACTATTGTAAGAGCTTGTGTCGAGGCCTATTGAGAGGTTGGATTACTTTCTTGAGTTGGGTTCTGGGTTTCCGACTCGACTAGTTCAATTGCTAACTGTGCGCATTTTCACTTGGGCTTTGAGGGTATGTTTGACACGATTTATCTAAATATTCGATGAACCGATGTCTACAGGGTTGTGATGGTTCATCTTCACTATCTATTGAATTGGAATCCTATAAAAGTAGATTCGACAGGGGGGCGACATCCATGAGATATCTTACATGAAGAAGTATATATTATGGTTGATTTTCACCATTTTATTGTGCTTTAATTAGCATTGTATATATTATTTGACCATTGTTATCAGTTCGATACCACACCCACTGCGACTATGTATCTATGTGAATACTTTGTCGGAGGAAATATGTAATGCGTGGGCTAGGACTTCTGATAGGAGAGAGTTGAATTGTGGGTCCTGAATCGTCTATCTCCATGACGACTTGGTCATTGGCTTACTGGGTGTCATCGGCTACCATACTCAATTGCAAGCTTGCACTCCTCCCAGGAGCCGTCGGGGTGCTCCCAAGGGATCCTCCAATGATCTGTCGCACTTGGGTAAGTTTTCTATGATATTTTCATAGATCCATCTCATTTTGAAACCCTTCTCGTTTCTTTTTCCTTTTATCCCATTCTATTTTTTGAATATCCGTTGATGGTTTATGAATCTTTGTTCGATGTGCATATTTCTCATTTGAATTAGTTGTCTTTCTCTCGACTTTTGGCATTTTTCGACTTGGATGTGGTTCAAATTTGATTCAAATTTTGTCTTTAACTTCTACTTTGCCTTATCTCATCACATGGATCATCCATCCCCTCGACGTCGACCCAACTTAGTCACGGTTGATAGTGTCCATTGCCATTTTTTGTATGCTCATTTCTTTAAAGAGTACTCCAACGCTTCTCTGGTATCTTTACAGTTAGCTTCCAAGAATGATTCCCACTCTTCTTGTCTCTTCTACCGGTTGGAGTTTGGAGGGGGATATTTCAAGGGTGGTCTATACTTGACAATGTCATCGAATCCTTTTTCTAAGAGGAATTTATGCAGCAAGGAGGGAACAATGCAAAGGAATCTGTAGTGCTATTTTGTATATAATTTGTTCTTGATGGTATGACCTGAATCTCTATCTTCAACTACTTGATCTTTGATGTACTCTTCAAAAATCCTCTTGACCCACTTGTTTAAGTTTTTTCTTCCTCTATTTATGATCTTGTGCATCGACTTCTCATCGGAAGTGAGTCTGCGCATTAGGATGATTGAGGTATGTGAATAATTCTTTTGGAATGGCTTCCAGAAATAATTCTTGTGTTTATGAGAAGAATTGATTGTGTGCTTCAACGAGTGTCTGTCGATTTCTCCTTGCATAATTTTTTTATGTAATTGATAATCTTACGCTCCCACCATTTTCCTATGTCTTCCAAAGTTAGCATATATGTGTGTTTTTGATGTGCATTCTCGAGTTCAAAACTATTGGCAACGAAACCAATGTTGTAGTCTAAGGGAAAGTATGAGAAGGTTTCCAACATATCCTTACATATAGAATTATACACTACAACGTTATATACAAGAGCACATAGACATATAGAATACCATACACCAATGGGGGAGAACCATCAATATATTTTATTATATATGAGTCCAGAACAACCTCTTTTTTCCATTACATGATAGTGTATATATATGTGTGATATAAAGTTACTAGTCAATTACATTCCTTAACTGGTCGTTTGACACTAATTGTCTGTTCGACTAACTTCCTAACCACCTACTACAACCAACTTGGCTAGTCGACTGGCGGGTCTAGTCGACGAGGTTGACTAGCCCCTACAACACATAGTTACGCAAGACTTGGGAGTCTTGTGTTGAGCTTTGCATAAGTAAAAATCCCGCAATAACATTTTGGCATCGTTTCCAAGGAGGATTGAGTCATTCTCCTCAATGACATATCCTTGGTAAAACTTTCCTCGAATCCCTTATCTTACAAGTTTACCTGAAAAATCCACTAAGGGTAGTTCCCTCACCTTCCTTTGATGATCCTAGAGTGATCATTTGATGACTCCATTGATACATTTTGAGTTGTTTGTTTCCCAAGTAATGGAGTTATGGATTTTCAAGAATAGTATCCTTCCATTGATTTTGAGAAAATTCTCGGATACCCAAATGAGTTTGATTTTGATGCAAGATGGTTGGAAGACTATCCAAAATTCAAGGGTTTGGTTGTCAGTCATATTGCATAATTCTTTAAGTATCTATTGGAAATAAAAATTCCTCATGAGCACATACAAATAAAGTTTTTTATATATTTCCTACCCTTGGAAGTACAAAATTGGGTCAGGAATTGTTGTAGACCAAAGGACATATCTTCTCTCATAGATCTCATTAGTATATTTATCGAGTATTGGCGCCTAGATTTTTATAAGTATGAATATGTTCTTCAATATATCACAATAGTCCTTGAAGATGAAGGGTTCACCTCTGATATCATAGAATATATCAAGAAAGCACACCATTACCCAAAATAATATTGTGTTGATGTTTCTGGTAGCTGCGGGAGGTATTCACCTCCAAGATAACCTTTCTTATAGATGAAGTTTCCAAGACATTAAAGGAAAACCATTGGAAGTCAAAGAAGATCCCAGAAGAGAAGTGGACGTCACAAAAAATAATAAATAAGAATTATATTGCTCCAAAAGTAAAGTCGACTCTAGCAAACGATAAACAAAAAATATATTTTCTAGAAAGTCAGGTCGGCCCTGCTAGAAACATCACTGGACAGATTAGTATAAATAAGAGTGAAACCTTCCTCATTTGACACACTCTCTCACCCATCTACAATGCAAGTTTGGTGGAGAGAGATGCAACTGCTAGGAAGGATGGTGCAAGTCTGGTTGGGGTTTATCTTATCTCTTGGTGATGCATTGGTGAAGGCCATCTACCATAGTGCTATGGTTAGGGTTTGTAGCATCATTGTTGGTGGTACGCTAGTGGAGGCTAGACACCCCAGCGCTCCGGCTAGGGTGTGATACATATGTGTTGTTGGATTCTTTCTTGTTGGTTTTCTCTAGTGGATAAAGATTTTTCTTGGTTATTTTGTCTTGGCAAGGATATTCTCTATAAGAAGGTTGCTGGGTTTTTTCCCCTTGTGTAGAAGGGTTTCCTAGGATGTATATATTATGCTCGAGGGTGGCACGATTAGGTGCCTATGGTTGGGTGGCAATGGTGCAACATCGCCTATGGAGAAATGAGCATGCAAAAGAAGTTTAAAATTCTATGGTAAATCTAATGTTAACATAATTAACAAAAAATCAACATATTCTACTGGGAATATTCATCCTCTTGATAAACACAATACATCGATAGTTTCTCCACTTGTTGAGAATGAAGAACCAGAACAATGTGAATACTTCTCCCAAAGGTTGAAGGAAAGTGTCAGAGAATATAAGAATATATGAAAGCAATTGGTCAATCGTTGCAAATATTTACGCTTGTTAATTGAGCTATATGCAATGAGACGAGAAGAACATGACCTCATATTAGAGAAGTATGAATGATGCCTCAAAGTATCAGTGGAGGAAGATCTTGCTAAGGATATTTCCGGATAAAGACATTATGTGCCAACATACGAGAGAAGTATTACCAACCTTGGGTTTTATCCAAGATATTAGAGTTGAATGTGGAGGGAGAAGAATGGGATGATACATAATATGCAAGCCTTGACGAAGTTCCCCCTCCAAAAAAAAACGAATTTTTTTAGCGAAGAACCTCCATGTATTGAGCATGCCTTGGATTAATATTGCACATCTCCAAGGAAAGAACCTAAGGAAGAAGTTTATGAAGAGGATTACCAACCTATTGGAGAGGAGAAAGAATTACCTCATGATTCTATTGAAGGAAACAAAGAATTGATTGAAGAACGAGAACTTGAAAAGGTGAATCACAAGGAAAATCACCAAATACACGAACATGCGTTTCCTTCTGAATATGCCAAAGAAGAACACTTTGATGAAACACACCTTGTTGAATACCTAATCCACAAAGAGATTTCTCATGAAGACGAAGTGTTGGTGTTTTCTCCTCCATTTGATGAAGTCATCCAAGTTTCCATTCCTCCTACACATGAAGAAAAGAACATGGTAAGTTATACTCCTTTCCAAGACTTCAATGATGCTTTATTCTGTGATTTGAAAAGTGAAGAAGTTCTAGAGGAACCATTAGATACACTAATCCCTTCATGCTACAATGAAAGTGATGATGTAATTGACAATATTGATGATTTTATACGTGTTGGGAGACATAAATGGGATGCGATTTGTTATAAATTTAATGGATATCCAATTTATGATATTGAAGGTCATTTTCAATTGTTTCCATTAGAACAACCATATGTGATTTATACTGATTCACATGTTTGGTAACAATAAGATGACATGATTATACTTAGTGCATCATTCTCATGATGATTTCCAATCGTATCCTGGGGGGTTTGATACAAACTCTTTTGAGCACTTGGATTTATTATATGAAGAAAAATTTCAACCACTATTGTGCTCTGACTTTGATGGGGGTAAGGACATGATTGGCCCAGAGAAGGATTTTTGTGATGAAAGTTTCCATCCTTTTTCCTTTTTCACCTTTCTGTTCCACTATATATATGTGATCTGAAAAATTCTTAGATGCTTATTAATATTTAAAACATAATAACATCCAATTGATCTTCGAAATAAAAACGATCGCTTGACTATTTTCAATTTACATGTGAATTAAATTATCTATCCAAACATATTTCAAGGATGAATAACTTGCAAATAACTGAGCAGAAATAGAACAACCATATTAAAATCACATACACAAGTTTGATAATGGAGTTCACCCAATTTGGGCTACGTCTCTGGGTCTTCTTCTAATAGAGACATCTTTATTAATGCTCAAATGCTTGTGTTTTACAATGACCTTTTTCTGCATTACTTAAAATCATAAACATAATACACTATCAAATTCCTTGCGAAATTTCGATAAAAATGAGTATAAAGTTCATAAAATTCTGTGTCAGAACCTAGTGGCATGCATTACAGTGCAACCTCTAAGTCTAGTTACCCTCAGGAATGAACTTTGAGACTATACTCTGCAATTATGAGTATCCCCCTTCACCTCGTTCTGCGCACCATTAAATAGGGGGTCTAGCTTAAATTGCCACCCAAAACTACGAGTCAACATTAAATACAAGTCTGCGGGCATACCTTAACAAGAGGTGCCTTTGGATCAACGGTTAAGGCATATGGTTAGCATGGAGGAGGTCGCGAGTTCTATCCTTCGCGAACCTCTCCTTAATGATGATTTTGGTTATAACATATCGTTGTTATATAGTTTGGAGTTATGATATATATGGCATTTTCATTCGCACCTCCGGGGATGTAGCATCCGATTACTTTGGATACCATATGATCAAATTTTATGGGTCGAGGGCTAGCCCTCAACCCTTTTCTTCCACCACCAATACCATTCCACAAACCTGAATATAAATGATGTTGCTTGTGGTTAATGAAAATGATATGGTAGGATGGTTAGGCTGTTGGTTTGGTTAGTGGGATACTTGGGTTGGATCTTCTGAGCTCCAACAAAATTTTAAATTACCTTACCCATTAATGACTAATGGGAGGCTTCCATTTGAAAGCCTTTCATTAGGCTATCATTGTCACTTGTCAATCTATGATTTGTCCACGTAACATGTACGATTTTCCACATCACTTGCCAGTCAGTCGTATGGTCATGCCATGTGGAACCTTGCAATTATGATACATCATCACCATATGGTTGTACCACGTGTCACCCTTGCAGTGGTGACATGTATCACCTTTGACCTTGTTGACTTTGACTTTTTCCTAGTTTGACCTGCAATTTGACCATCCATAAATTTTTCATATGAACTTTGTTTGAGGCGATTTTTCCATCATTAGAAAGATATCATCAAACTCTACACATTGATGGAATTTTAGAGAAATTTTGTGATGGTTGAATTTTGATCATTTCTGAATCCTTATGGACCTCCGTGAGCATTCTAGATCCTCCTAGACCTCTGTGGGTGTTTCTGGATCCTCCTGGATCATTCCTCCACATTGAAACCTTTTGGACCACCAAAAATTTTGATTACTCAACAAATAATTGAGGGTAAAGCTCCCTCACCCTTCTGATCTCCATCCACTTTGATTTTCTTGGTTTTACCCCTTTAAGACCAACTCAAAGATATTCCACATGTTAAGAACCAAATATAAATATAGCATAGAAAAACCTCAGAATAAGTACTCAACGCCTTGAAAAAGAGAGAAATTCAGATAATAAGCCTCTTCGAGGGGGCAACCTCCTTATGCCCACATAAATGTACAATTCCAAGATGATTTAAAATGAAAATGTCTCCTTGGTATATATAGGAGACTAGGAGGTATAATTACAACTAATGGAATAAAGCCGACATAAATAAAATAACATTACTAATGTAATATGCCCCAATTAAGGGGTAATGAGCCACTATTTAGGGATTAAAGGGTAATGAGCCACTATTTAGGGCTTAACATGCCCCTCCCCTTGAGACAAGTGTTGTCCGCAACGCTTCAGTAAATCTGGATGCTTCTGTATAAAAGACTCATCTTCCCAAGTGGAATCTTCAGCTGGTAGTTTCCTCCATTTAATGAGATACTTTGAAATGGATCTATTCCTCAATTGGTGAATTCTTGTGTTAGTGATGGTTTCAGGATCCAATATGATTTTTCCTTCCTCATCAAGTTCTGGAAATATATTTTGAACTGAGATCTTGTCACCTATAATGTTCTTTAAGCATGAAACATGGAAAACTGGGTGTACTCGTGAAGATGCAGGCAACTCCAATTTGTATGCCATAGTACCAATCTTTTGAAACACCTTATAAGGGCCATAGTACTTTGGTGATAATTTATTATCCTTCTTGGCTTG
>ML817022.1:6452-21589 GCA_009831015.1 Picea engelmannii | reverse complement strand
ATTTCACTCTTCTGGGCATAAGGGTATCTGTATGGCCTGATGTTAGGAGGAACACTCCCAGGAATTAGGTGAATATCATGATCATGATTTCGAGTGGGTGTAAGACCTTTGGGAATATCTTAAAATACTTTTGAATGCTTATCAATGATCCCTTGGAGATCTAGAGGAACATATGGCTTAGATGTTTGAACATCTAGTGAACATAGTTGTACAATAACACCTTGATGCCTATTTTTCAATAATTTTGTCATGCCATTAGAGCTTATCACCTTACCTGGTTTCCCTGTGATACCTCTTAACTCAATTTATTTTCCTTCCAATGAAAATTTCATGAAAAGTTCTTGAAAATTAAAATCCACCATTCCTAATGATTGTAACCATTGGATTCCTAGTACAACATCAACACCACCCATGGGTATAGAAATCATTGGACTATTCATTACATATTCCCCCATATTAATATTGATCTTATTGCATTTTCCTGAGTAATTGATAGTTACTCCATCTGCAATCATTACTTGAAACTCTGGCGCTAGATATACAAAGCAATTGAGATTTTTGGCTAATTTATAGTGAAGGAAATTATGAGTACTGCCAAAATCAATTAGGACTATTACCTTTTTCTTTTTGATATATCCTTCGATCTTGAGGGTTTGAGGAGTGCTAATTCCATCCAATGCATTACACGATATCGTGGGAGTCAACTCTTCAGTCAAAATTGCTTCTACATTTTCGTCTTGAGATGGTTCTTGTTCTTGTTCTTCTTCCTCTTCACAATATATGTAGAGTAATTTCTTCTCACCACACATATGCCCCTTACTGTACTTGTTGTCACAATTAAAGCATAAACCTTTTGATTTTCTTTCCTCCAATTGTTGAGGTGTCAACCTTGTAGGTTGAGGTGTTTTAAAAGAAGGAGCATTATTCTCTCTATAGCTGTTAGGATTGATCATTCTAGTAGACGTAGCCATATTTTTACTTTCAACATTTCTTGCCACCCTAAATTCATTCTCCAATGATTTGGGTTCCCAAAGGTGAACCTCATGTTGAATGTTATCCTTTAAAGTTCCTATGAATACATCAATCAAGTGCTCATCTGGAATATCTGTTACCTTTATATTCAATATTTGGAATGTTGGAAGATTGGTTGTTGTCATTCATGTCAACCCTAGTCATAGGTTTTGGACCGAAAGATTGATAAAGGTATTTGGACATGAAGGACAATGCACATGCATATAAGATTGATTGTTGTCATTAATGTCAACCGTAGTCATGGGTTTTGGACTGCAAGATTGATAAATGTATTTGGACATGGAGGACAATGCACATGCATATACAACACCCATGAATGTATAATATACATCATGTTTTTTCCGGTGGTATGTGGCATGTCATGTGGATCCTCATGGTTGAGGAGAAATGAATTTTTGAAGATGACAAAGTGAATTGAAGAAGGAAGTACATGCAGGCCCTGAAGATAATTAAATAAAAGAATTACAAAATAAGAAAGTGTCAGGTCGGCCCTAATGTTAAAATGAAGTGACATAAATGGTATAAATAAACATCATTATACATTCATTTTGATACAAGTTTAATTTCAGAGGAAATAAGAAGTAAAGAAGGACGGATTTCAAGGGAGGATGAAGTCTTTTGGTGATGTGTTCTAAGGTATGTTATTTTCAGGTCATCTTACCATTTTTGCTATAATTTTATTTCTAGAATGATTCAGATGGTGAAAACAATATGGTATTGAGAAGACATATCAAGGTACCTCTGGTAAAAATTTCAGCTCTTGATTCACGATAATTATGGAGATACACTCTGTGGAAGATAGGGTTTGTGACCAGTCCTGAAGCTAGTCAATAAACAAGTGTTGCGGGTAAAATAGTCATAAATTCTTCATACAGAATCCAAATGAAGTGGAACCACTTCCATTGGAAAGAGTATGGAATTTAATTTCTTGTGTTCAAGTTTTAGAATCAGATGTTAAATATTGAGTGTGGGGAATGCTGTACAAGTTTGGTCTTCTGAATAGACCAGAATTGAATAAAGTCTACCATTCTTTCTATAACCTCTTTTTGGGGAGGATTCAAGGAGTGCTATTTGGAAAAGTTTCAGAGAATACATTGAGTAATATTATCTATAGGATCAGAGTACTCCAAGAATTGAAGAATTGCAGAAATTGAAGAAGTCTCAGGAAGCATTATCAGGTTTTATGTGATGATTGGTTGCTGGTGATGATTTAATGTAAAGTTTTATTATCTCTCATATATTCTTGGGTGGAAGGAAGGGGAAAGGATGGAGAGTTCAAATATCTCTTGATATTGGAGGATTGTATCTTCCTATTGGAGGTTTATCCATCCCTTTACATTTGGAAGCTGTAGCTACCTTTGGAAGTCATTACTTCCCTTGAACAATAACTATTGATTATTTCTCATATATTGTGCATGGTGTATTGTGGTGTTTTGGTGTAACTCTTATACTATTGTTCATTGTTCATTGGATATAGTTGAATGGTTTAAGTATAAGCTGAAAAAGGTTTTAAATTGTACTTGATACTGATTCACCCCCCTCTCAGTATCAACATGGAAGTTCTCAATGTGCTCTATAATTGAACCCTTTTGCTTGAGATTTATAAATTGGCTAAAGAAGGTATTGCTCCTTGTATCCTCATAGTGTGCTATCATTTCTTCCGTGAAAATTGTCCAAGTGACGAGTGATTTGTGAGAACAAAGCCATCGATACCATACAAATTGATTGGGTTCTAAATATAAATAAGCAATTCGTACCTTTTGTGTATGTGGCACATTATGTAGATCAAAGAATTGCTCCATCTGAAGTATCCATGTGATTGGGTCCTTCCCATCAAACTTCCTCATATCGATCTTAGGAACATGGTTGGTCTTCAACCCAAAGTTGGAGTTTCTCCATTCTTTATTCATCTTCCTTGTGTCCTCATCATGAATTTCATGGGACACATTTTCAGTTTCAGGTGTCCTCTATATTAGGAAATTTTTCATTCCTTCCATGATCTCCCTTTTTAAACCATCCATCTTAGTATCCATTATTGCCTCCAATTTAGCTTCAGTTGAATCCATCATCCATTGTAGTTCATCTTTTGTCACTGTCTTCTTTTGTAATTCATTTATGTCCCTATGCATTTCTTCACCTTCATCAAGAGTCCAAGTAGGACTTTCTGGAGGCTTATTTGGTGTAGAAGTTCCCTTTTTGGGTGGCATGTTGGCCAAGTATCACTTTTGAACCTTAATTTTGAGGTGGTTCTGCTAGACAATCTTGCTTTTGCTGTATCTCCAGAGTTTCGGCCCTTCTGGGTATGAAACTTTATTTTTTGTAGTTCTCTAATATTTCTTCTCTGCAATGCCACATGTCTGATCAAAATTGGATTTTCCAAGTGAAATTTACGGTAACTTCCCCACAACTTGATGATTTTTGGCCTTTCCAGGAGATCTCACTTGTATAGCATGCCCCTCACAAAATAATTGATATAAAATTCTGAAACTCGTGCCCAAAATACTACAGACTGTCCACTATCCAATTCAATCGGTCTCACTCAATTTGGATACTCTACGAAGAAGTTATGATAGTTTTACCTGGAACACCTTCTTGAGACTAGTCAGATACCCTATCTTCCACAGGGTGTATATACAAATGTAAGATGACCCAGAAGTTGAACTTTTTACCACAAATACCTTACTAATTTCTGTAAATAGCCTCCAGAGTTCAGGGTATGAAACATTACAGAAAAATGTTTAGAGCGAAAATTCTGCAATGACTTAGTTCAGGATGATTCCAGAACCCTATCTTACACAGGTTGTATCTACGAAAGTATAAGGCCTCAATAGATGAAATTTTAACCCAACATACCTTGATCCGTCTACTAAATATATTCCAAGCCATTCCTTCTGAAACGTTGTAGAAAAAAAATTATAGCAAAAATTCCACTGTGTCTCAGATGTAGCAGGGAAACCCCAAGACCTTGAGCTCTGATACCATATGTTAAGAACCAAATATCAATATAGCATAGAAAAACCTCAGAATAAATACTCAACGCCTTGAAAAAGAGATAAATTCAGATAATAAGCCTCTTCGAGGGGGCAACCTCCTTATGCCCACATAAATGTACAATTCCAAGATGATTCAAAATGAAAATGTCTCCTTGGTATATATATAGGAGACTAGGAGGTATAATTACAACTAATGGAATAAATCCGACATAAATAAAATAACATTACTAATGTAATATGCCCCAATTAAGGGGTAATGAGCCACTATTTAGGGCTTAACACCACATCACCTCACTGTGAATCCCTGATCCTTATGTCAAGAATAACATCTTGTATCTCATCTAAATATTTTGGAGAAAAATCATCAGCTACTAGAACTTGAATACTTTCATCTTCATCAATAATCATAGGAGGCTCATAAAGCTTCAAATTATCAACATTTTCCACTGAATACATTTGCATGTAGGCTGGTAGATCTAAACGAAATGCATTAGTACCAATATTCTTTAAGATATTGAATGGACCATATCAGATTGGTATTATATTTTTACCTTCACCCTTCATTATTTCATTGTTGATATGTAACCATACTTGATCACCGACTTTGAACAATTGACCAAACCAATGTTTTAATGCCTTGCTTTGTACATGGCTTAACTCTTCTCCATTTGTTCTTGTACTACTTGATGTACCTACTGATTCTTTTGAATGAACCTTTTAGCTTTATATGTATTGTCTTGTCCATCCTCTTTACTTGCTTCTCCAAAAGAAAATTCCATAGGTGATTTAGGAAAATATCCCAAACATACTTCAAAAGGATTTTTCTGAGTAGAAGAATGCATGGCATGATTATAGGCATGTTGTACATAAGGAAACTGCCATCCCATAACTTAGGATGCTTTGTATAGTATCCTCAGAGTAGATGTACCAATGTTCTACTTACCACCTCTTTCTTTCCATCTGTCTGTGTATGAAAAGTTATGGTCTTTTTTAAATTAGTGTCCATGAGATCGCATAAATGAGACCAAAACTTTCCCAAAAAGTGAGAGTCTCAAATTGATATAATAGATGTAGGCATCCCAAAATGAACCCAAACATTAGAAAATAACATATGTGTTGTATGTTCAACTGTGACCTATTTCTTCCACAGTATTAGAATACACATCTTACTGAATCTATCCACGATGAAATGCAGATAATCATGACATGTCCTGGACATCGAAAAACCCCCTACAAAATCCATGGATATACTTTCCCATGGCTGAGAAGGTACTGGAAGTGGCGTATATAATCCCAACTTGTTTTACTAGTCTTTCTTTTGGCACACATAACACACCCTTGTATATACTTGGAAATTGACTCATTCATTCGAGGCCAATAACAATATCTCTGCAACTGTGCTATTGTCTTACCAACCCAGAAATGACCAAAAATGAGATATGTATGAGCTTCTCTAATTACATTTACTTTTTCATCCCTGGGTATACAAAGCTTTCCAAGATGATATAACAAATTTTCATGCATATAATAATATGACTATTGATTTTCATGAGTTAATGCATCATACACTTTTTTAAAATATCCATACTTAGAATATTGTTCAATATAAATTTCATGAGCTAAAGGATTATACCTTAGTATTGTAGATGGATTGTTTAATGGTATTAATAACATATCCACAACCTTGGTATGAATACCTTTCCTATATTTGATTACCAGATGAAATTGTTGTAAGAAACCCATCCACCTGAAATGTCGTGACTGTTATAGCTTGGTTTGTGACTGCAAATATTGTAATGGTTGATGGTTTGTATAAATTATTGTCTTCTTTCCCATTAAGTAATGCTTCCATTTCTTCACACTTTATACCAACGCATGCAATTCCTTATCATATGTTGGATAGTTAATCACATCCCGAGTAAAAGTCTCAGAATGATAACATATAGGTTTACCTCGTTGCATTAAGACCATTCCCATGGAATATCTGCTTGGATCGATTTGAATCTCAAATGGATGTTGCAGATATGACAAAGACAAAAATTGTGTGGTGCTTATCTTTTCCTTCAATGTCTCAAAGGATTTCTGTTGCTTACCTCCCCATTGAAATAATTGTTTAACACTTGTTAATGCATGTAGAGGAGCTTCAATAAAAGACAAATTAGAAATGAATTTCCTCTAGTATTGTACTGCTTCTAAGAAGCTCTTGACTTCTGTGACAGTATTTGGCTTGGGCCATTTCAAAATGACTTCTACTTTTGCAGGGTCTATCTTTAGCTGATTATTCCCTACAATGTATCCCAAATATACCATAGAATTTTTTTCAAACTCACATTTAGACATATTAATATACAACTTCTCCTTCTTCAAGAGTTCAAAGACTATCTTGGCATGCTTTATATGATCTTCCCATCTTCGACTAAAGATCAATATATCATCTAAATAGATGATGAAAAAATCATATATGTAAGGCATGAACACATCATTCATTACCATCATAAATGTCTTGGGTGCATTACATAACCCAAATGACATAACTAACCATTCAAATAACCCTTGTTTTTTCTTGAAATTAGTTTTCCATATGTCGCTTTCTGCAATTTTGATATGATGGTAACCACTTATTAAGTCTAACTTAGTGAAATAAACATGATTCTTTAATTGATCCAATATGTCATCAATTCTGGGAAGAGGATAACGGTTCTTTACCATAATCTTGTTTAGGGATAGGAAATCAATATGCATCCTTCATGTGCCATTTTTCTTAGGAACTAATACAATAGGAGAACCACACGGAGAGGATCTTGGTTTGATGAGTCCTTTATTAAGTAAATCCTAAACTTGCTTCTTTATCTCTACATTCTTGATCATTGATGACCTATGCATTCCAATGTTAGGTAGAGGATAATCCTGCTATAAATGGATTTCATGTTCAACCTCCCTCTTAGGAAGCAACCCTATAGGTTCCTGAAATAACTCATCATAATTAGATATGATTTTGACCAACTCCTATTTATGATATGGATCACATCCTGATAAATCATTTGTTATATCTTCTTCATTTTGTTTCACTATCACAAGGAAATAAGATTTACTTGCATTCATGAATCTCTTCATTTTCCCTGTGCTCACTAAAGAAACATTAGTTTTGATATGATGAGATCTGACAATAAATTCAACCCCATCCTTGAAAATATGATATTTATTCTCTTCACGATAGAATATGGATTTCCTGACAAATAGATATGGACTACCCAAGACAATTATGAAAATGTCAAGAGGCACAACATCTAACTCAACCTCGTCAAAGAACTTAGTTGTAATTCCAAATCTGATCTTACAATGTTTCGTCACCTACAACTTAGCATCATCACACACCCAACCTAATGGATATGAATTTTTATGAGGTGTCTTCTTCAAACCCAACTTCTTAACAATTGCTTTATATATTAAGTTAACTTGAGATCCACTGTCAAATAAAGTATCTACTTTTGTATGCTTGACTATAAATCTGACATGGAAAAGCTCACTTCTTTTACTTTAATCAGTAACACTTTACAATTTGGTGGGTTGAACTGAAGAATTTGATTTGATAGTAGATATACCTTTGATTCCCATTGTCATGATCTTTGATTCCTCTCTAGAATCTGATCCTATATCTTGTCAAGTTTATGTAGTAGTCTTTTGCTTCCCTTTATCCTTGAACTTCTTTGGTTGTAATTCTGGATGCAATTTCCATCATTGTGATTCCTAATGTCACTTTTTCTTATAGTGGAAACACATAGGTATTTCTTCATCTTTCTTTATTGTAGCTGACTTCTTACTCTTCCATTTTCCTTTCGATTTATTCTCAAACTAGTATGGATTCTTATCTTCGATTGCAAGCTTACCCTTACTAGCCTCCAGATGTGTATATTGTATAGACACTTTATCAATGTTAGTAGGGTTAAATATTAAAATAGTGTGATGAAGATATGAGTGCATACCACCAATATACTTTAGAAGAGTTTCACAAGTATACAACATAATCCCTAAAGATAATGCCTTCTTTTTGAATTCCTATGTATATTCTTGAATATTATGGCCTTTACCTTGCCTTATATGTTGCCATTCTATAATTGTCATTTGAGTATATGTTAGTGGATATAACTTTTTTCTTATAACCTTGGTAAATTTATCCTAAGAGGAGATTACTTTACTCTTTTAAACAAGATCAACTTGCGTCTTACTCTCCCACCATATTAAGATTGTGGCACTTAGTCGAAGAGTAGCTAATGTATTTTTGTAGTGTCTTCCATGATCTTTTGAACCCTGAGATATACCTCTATTTGCTTGATCCAGTTGTCCAATTTCTCAACATTCAATTGTCCATCATATGTCGACAATTCAAACTTGACATCCAATTTTAATAAAGACAGATTATGATTAGACTTATCAGAGGGCTTCTTTTTATGTGAAGAATGTTTACTTCCCTCAGAAGAAGATGATGATGAGAATGATGGTGAGGAGGGTTCCGAAGGACCACCTTCATTTCTTCGTCCTTCCTCTTTGACTGGTTCAACTTTATCTGATGTGCCTTCCTCCTTGGTCTTCCTTCGACCCTCGTACATTTATTCCACCGTGGATTTCTTTAAATTAAAATCCTCGAAGAAATCATCTTCGGATTTGTAAGGACCCAATTTTCTCGGCAAATTCATTTCTCTTCGCCCGAGTAAAACATCTTGAACCAATCTCTAGATGGTAATTTGAAAGTTTGCCTTCTCCTCGCTTGGATTTGGACCTTGTAAGAATGCACTTGCAAATACTTGTCAAACTTTCTCTGATAACAACTTGATCCGAAAACTCCTTAGATGATTATTAATCTTTAAAACATAATAAAATCTACTTGATCTTTGAAATAAAAATGATCATTTGATTGTTTTCAATTTACATGTGAATTAACTTATTTATCCAAACACACTTTAAGGATGAATAACTTGCGAATAACTGAGCGGAAATTGAACAACAATATTAAAATCACATACACAAGTTTGATAATAGAGTTCACCCAATTTGGGCTACGTCTTTGGGTCTGCTTCCAATAGAGACCTCTTTATTAATGCTCAAATGCTTATGTTTTACAATGACCTTTTTCTGCATTGCTCCAACTCAGAAACATAGTACACCATTGAATTCCTTGTGAAATTTCGATAAAAATGAGTATAAAGTTCACAAAATTCTGTGTCGGAACCCCGTGACATGCATTATGGTGCAACCTATAGGTATAGTTACCCTCAGGCATGAACTTTGAGACCATACTCTATAATTATGATTATCCCACTTTGCCTCAGTCCGTGCACCATTAAATAGGGGGTCGAGCTTAAACCACCACCCAAAAATACCGATCGGAATTAAATACAATTTTGTGGGTATACCTTAACAAGAGATGCCTTTGTCACAATAGTTAATGCATACGACTAGCATGGAGGCAGTTGTGGGTTCGATCCTCTGCGAACCTCTCCTTAATGACACTTTTGGTTATAAAATATGGTTTTTATATAGTTTGGAGTTATGATATATATGGAATATTCATTGGCACCTTTGCGGATGTAGCATCTGGTTTCTTTGGATACCCTATGATCAAATGTTATGGGTCGAGGGATATCGCTTGGCCCTTTTCTTCTACCAACAATACCATTACACAAACTTAAATATAAATGATGTCACTTACGATTAAGGAACAATACTATGGTATGATGGTTAGGTCATTGGTTTGGTTAGCGGGAGACCCGGGTTCAATCCTCTGGGATCCAAAAAAAATTTAAATGAACTTACCCATTAATGACCAATGGGAGGATGCCATGTGGTAGCATCTCATTGGGCTATCATTGCCACTTGTCAACTTGTGATTTTTCCACATAACTTGTACAATTTTCCACATCACTCACCTAGTCAGTCATACGATCATGCCACGTGATACCCTGTGATGTTTCCATGTCATCACCATACAATCATACGGTCGTTCCATGTGTCACCCTTGTAGTAGTGACATGTGTCACCTTTAACACTTTTGACTTTGGATTTTTCCTAGTTTGACCCGAACTTTTACCATCCATAACTTTTGGATATGAACTTTCTTTGAGGCGATTTTTGCATCGTTGGAAAGCTATCGTCGAGCTCTATGCATTGATGGAATTTTAGAGAGATTTTTTTATGGTTAAATTTTGAGCATTTATGAAGCTTTCTGGACCTCGTGAGCATTCTAGATCCTCCTGGACCTCTGTGAGATTTCCTGGATCCTCCTAGATCAATATGGTTGGGAATTTTCATCATTATAGTCATTTTCCGATATGAAAACATTGTTTTCAACCTATGGTTTGTTCTAGGCATTTTCAGTTTTGTGCACAAGATCAACAAACTTCGTGTTGGGAACAATATTTTTTCTCTAGGCTTGGTTTGATCCCTTAACCCTATCTCTCTTCCTCCATGGGAAACCTTAGAATTTTCCTTAGGTTCCTTCTCATCCCTATTCAATCTTTGAGTGTTTTCTTGGTAGCTGAGGATGGGGATCTTCCTTTGCCTTATTCTTTTGGCCTTGTCCTGGGATGGATAGGGAAGGGTTGTGGTGGTATCTCTTTGCATCACTTTTTCCCTCCCTCCTACCTCCATGCGTTGTATTTTATGACTATTTATAGTGTGATGTATGTCCCAAATCATGACCTTTATGTGTCTAACTTATCTTTGTTTTGGTTTATGATGAAGCACAAGCGTAGATATTATGGTACAATGCTAGGATGGATTTACTAGTTATATGATTATACCTATCATTTTAACTAACATATATTAGTGTAGGTTAGGGAATTTTCATATTGTATTGCATTTGTATATATGTTTCATCATGCATTCATATAGTCTTGCATTTTCTTATATATATTTCATTCTCATTTGTACATAATGATTACATGTTAGGAAATTACACTTGATCATTGAATATTATCGCTTTATCATTCCGTAGCTAGGGAAAAAAATTTCAAGTGTGGTTTTGGATTATCATTGACAGCTGGTGGATCACATCCACCAACAGATAATTATAATGGGTGATGCCATTTGAAGTGGGAACATGATTGCAGGCCTTGGACAACCAAGATATGATGAGGTTCTCATGAATTCTATGGTGAGCACATGTACCCATGTTGGAGCCAGATGTTTCCCCCTATTCCTAGGGGTAACTAGAGGAGATCATGTCTTGAGGCCTCCAATGGAGAACATGATCTACACCATGATGATGATGATGTCCACAAATGGCAGCCCAACAACCCCCCTCATTTTCCTCCCAAGATAGATCAACCAAGGTTCATTACATTCTATCAACCCAAGGTATGGGAGATGGTAATCCATTGTCACCATGAGGTATGGTAGTCCTTATTTGATGCAAAGTGTTGTTCTTAATTTGTTAGGCATGTGGATGAGGATCTTTGGTAGAAGTTGGATAATGGATCCTTGGTTTGGGAAATTGTGTCAATTGCTTTGTTTCACCTTGGTTTTCAACTTTTATGCCCTAGTCTCGTGATGTCACCACCCAGGGAAAAGGGGTAATATTGGGGCACCCTCCCAAGGGTAACGTTCCACACCTGACCATAATTAAACACCTTCCACCTTAAATCCTTTCACATATCCTAAACTTCAGCTATGGTCCATTTTCTCATGAGAAGAGGGTTTAAAGTCCCATAGATTGTTTCGTAGCTACTATAAAAGAATAAGAAAATGATGCTAGAAAATAAAGTGAACATAGAAAAACAGGACCACCAAAATTTGTTCCAACTTGAGCTCTACTCTTTCAGTGTTCAACCCGGTCCCAAAAAATTAATGTTATGTCCTGAAGCCCTGTACAAAAAGGGACCTGCAAATTTGAAAATATTAATGAAAGCATGTACTAGAAAAAGGTAAAAGTGGGTTTGGAAAAAGGTGGTACACAAATATGGGGTAACTTAAGAGAAAGCACACCCTCCACAAAGGCGTTCATAGAGATGGATTAAGACCATAAACCATGAAGTAATCCCTAAACCATATCATTTTCACACTTACTCTTAGTGGGTTTCTACTTTCCCTTGTCACTCTCGAGACCTATCTCTCTACCCGGTTTATTCTATTTCCTATATAGGTGGCATATGTAACAGGGTTGGATGAAGGCCCTCCCATACTTAAACTTGGTAAATCACATGGGGTCCTGGGCTGGTGTGATGCTTGAAGGGGATACTGAGGTGAATTATCTTACATGGCATATATCTTAAGTTGCAGCTCATTTTGCATGTTTTAAGGACTAATATTTCTTGTGAACTTTGGCTAACCATGTTTTATACTTTGGCTTGTTTTGGATGGCACTGGCATGGTTCTTAAGGGATGTCCTGGGATTTTACCCAGGACATTGTGCCTTTATTTTATGACTTTGGCACGTGTGATGGAGAGAAGTGGGTCATTGAGTGACTCACCACCCTCAGACAATGGCTCTCACATTCTTAGAACCTTGGATGATGGACATATGGGCTTGGTTTCAGTAGTTTTGGTCATTATGCCACACATATGGGATGGAACCCCATAGGATAGGAAAAACACCCCAGGGATTTTGCGCATAGAGGATATAGGATGTTTCAGTAGCAATTATTTTGACATCACTTGGAGATGTGATTGCAACCCTCTCAGAATTGGACATGGCCTTTGGAGGCCATTGACATCACCCTTAGGCCTTGATGTCGTATTTTTGGCTAGGGTTTTTGTGGATGGTTTGGTTCTAAAGATGATTGGCATGGCTTGGAGAGAGGAGACACCTCACTTCACACTCTTTCATAATCATAGGATTTCGCTTGGGCTTTGGATGCCCAACGTTTACCTTTGGGGGCATGATGTCACCCTCTCCTAGCTTGATGTCACCTTTTTGGAGCATGATGTCACCCTTTTTAAGGTTTTATGATGTATATTTGTATTTTTGAATTATGTTATAATAAAATTAAGGGGTTTGCCTCACTCATATGTTATTGTTAACAAATTATGTGGACAAATCATGTTAGGGTTGTCTCATATAAAAAGGAAAACCCCATTTTCATTTTGGATCATCACAACTTTCACTTGAGATAATTTACTTTTAAAATTTCCACCCTCTAAGGGTCATTGGCTATCTCTCTCTCATGCACTATGCTTAGAAGGTCACTTGTGGATGGTTTTTTCTAATTTTGGATGGGAATTTATGCAATTAGGGTTTTATCTCATGGTTTCTTGGATAAAGTAAGTGAATTTTCTGTAATTTTTTCTTATATGCTATTTATGTTTCATGGTAAATTTGATATTTTATGCTATACATATTGCTTGGTGAAACCAAAAGAGAGGAACATACGTGCTTCTTCCTCTCATAAGGTGATTTTTGTCCAAAACTTGTGAAAATGTCCTTGCTAGGGTTAGAACCCTAAATCTCGAAAGTACTAGCACTTTATGATTTTAGTCGTAGAATTTTGATCTTTGACCTAATTGAAGTTACAATAAGGGAGGAATGGCTTCTAGTGCCCAAATGTGCTTGCACCTAGAAATCCTTCTCCTTAATATTCAAATCCTAAGGCTCAAATGTGCTTGCACCTCAGAGTTTGAATCCTACCTCTTGGTTGCAATTAGATACATATTCAAGCTTAGTTGCATTTGATGTTGTAAGACTCCATAACCCAATAAATGAACTAATCTAAGAAGTAGCTCTATTTGTGAATTGGTTAAAAAACTCACTCTCTCAACTTTCTAAATCTCTCTACTAACTTTACTATCACTAACATTGGAAAACTCACTAATTTTCTTGTTGTTGTTATAAAATTTTGCTACAGCCACATGAAAACACTCTAATTTTTTTCATACACTCTTATAAAGGTGGCCTAACCCATTCAAAAATTGCATTTAACAATTGGATAATATTCTAGTGAATGTATGCTAAGTTTTCATGGTCAATTATTGCATTTTTGAGCATTAATTGTTGTTGATGTTACAAATCATTTACTACTATTATATAATTGTTTACTATTGCAAATTTGTATCAGTCATTGCAACTTATCTTGTCTAGTGTCATAAGATATTGTTATTGCATAATTTAGCTTGGAAATTTATAATATATATATGTTGCAAAGTGTTCTTGTTCCGGGTAGGTACTGTAACAACTTCACACCTCTTATATTTCCTTGACCTATATCAATCTTTTAATGATCAAGAGAGGGGGCGGTAGGCTTGTATACAATACTTTCTATTTGATCCCTTGAGGTCAGGAGGGAATCCTCCCTTGTGGTGGACCTCTTCAATCACTAAAACGAGAGAAGTTCTTACTAAGGTGACACTAGTAGATTCTTCCATAATTACGCAAGATTTAGGAGTCTTGTGTTGGGATTTTCATAAGTAAAAATATTTTGATAACATTATAAACAATGATTACAAGGTATTTGGAGAGATGCGTAAGGGTATTCCACCTACTCAATATCATGACCATGCTATTCATTTTCAACCTGGAAGTGTACCACCTAACACTAGGCCTTACATGTATCCATATGCACAAAAGAGTGAGATTGAGCATATGATCCAAGAAATGTTAGAGGCATGCATCATTCAACATAGCCAAAGTTCTTTCCCTTCACCAGTAGTGATGGTTACGAAAAATGATGGTTCTTGGCATATGTGTCCAGATTATAAACAACTCAACAAAATGACCATCCAAGATAAGTTTCCTATTCCTGTCATTGATGAATTATTAGATGAATTACATGGATAAATTTTCTTTACTAAGTTGGTTCTTCGTTTGGGATATCATCAAATCAGAATGAGGCAGGAATACATTCCCAAAACTGTTGGATCATGTTGTCATTGATGCCAATGGTTTGATTGATTGATGTCAAGTGATTGATTGATGCCAAAGGATTGATTGATTGATGATTGATGTAATGTAATATGTATTGTCCTTGATTAAAATGCATATATGAAGATGGATCAATGAGTTGTCATTGATACATGATGAAGATGGATCAATGTGGTTTCATTGGTATATGATGCATTGTTGGAAAAATGTATAGATGAATCATTATTGTCTTATCATGATTGATAAGGTGCACAAATGGATGA
>ML817021.1:136821-158202 GCA_009831015.1 Picea engelmannii | reverse complement strand
ATCCAACCCGATTGGATAATAGAAGCAAGGGATGAATGGAAGAATGACAAAAAAGTGTGGACTCTCATTCAAAGGTTGCAACAGGATTCCAGTGCATCAGATACATTTACATGGAAAAATGATTCACTATGGTACACAGATCAGTTATATTTATGTAAGAACTCCCAAATCAAACAAAAGGTACTATTGGAATTGCACACCTCTCCAGTAGGAGGGCACTCAGGATTTTTGAAAACCTACCATAGAGTCAAGAAGGATTTTTTTTGGGATGGCCTTGAAACTGATGTTCAAAGGTTTGTGGTAGAATGTTTGGTTTTCCAACAAAATAAGGTGGAAACAATTAAGACCCCAGGTATTTTACAACCATTATCCATCCCAAGTCAACGCTGGGAGGAGGTTTCCATGGATTTCATCACAGGGTTACCAAAGTCTGAAGGAAAGAGTGTAATCATGGTGATTGTTGATAGACTGACCAAGTACGCAAACTTTTGTGTAATCTCTCATCCCTTCAAAGCTATAGAGTTTCCACTGCATTCATGGAGACAGTTCAAAAGCTACATGGCAGCCCAAAGATTATTGTAAGTGACAGAGATCCCATCTTCACTGGACATTTTTGGACATAATTATTTTCTTGTTTGGGTACTCAATTGGCTTATAGCTTATCCTATCATCCTCAATCTGATGGACAAACCGAGATAGTGAAAAAATGTCTGGAAGGCTACCTTCATTGTTGTATCTCTGATAAACAAGCACAATGGTTCAAATGGTTACCCTTGGCAGAATGGTGGTATAACACTTCCTTTCATACTGCAACAAAAATGACACCATTTATGGCACTTTTTGGATACCACCCTCCTTCCATCACTTCTTCTCTAAAAGAAAAATCTAAGGTTCATGCAGTGGAAGATCACATCGAGAATTGACAAAAAGTTATCCAAATCTTAAAGGACAACTTGACCATGGCATAGAATCACATGAAACAACAAGCAGATCAACATCATAGTGAAATAAGTTTTGAAGTAGGGGATTGGGTGTTTTTAAGACTACAAACCTACAAACAGATGTCCCTCAAGCAAGCCAAGAAGGATAATAAATTATCACCAAACTACTATGGCCCTTATAAGGTGTTGCAAAATATTGGTACTATAGCATACAAATTGGAGCTGCCTGCATCTTCACGAGTACACCCAATTTTCCATGTTTCATTCTTAAAGAAGGTTATAGGTGACAAGATCCCAATTCAAACTATATTGCCAGAACTTGATGAGGAAGAAAAAATCATATTGGAGCCTGAAGCCATCACTGACACAAGAATCCACCAGCTGAGGAATAGATCCATTTCAGAGGATGCCCATGTTGAGTAAGGACTGCCTCAATGGCATAGTCAGAGGCATATGTCTCGATCTCAAATGGTTGTTGCAAGTCTGGTAATGTGAGCACTGGTGCAAAGCAGAGGCGATGCTTCAACTCCCTGAATGTCTTCTATTGAGATTCAGACCAAAAGAATTTTTATTTAGCTCCTCCCTTGGTTACTTGACTCAAGGGCCAAGTGATATGAGAGAATCCCAACACAAACCTGCGGTAGAAATTGGCAAGACCTAAAAAGTTGCGGAGCTCTGTTAGGGTGGTTGGGGCTGGCCAATCCCGAATAACTTGGATCTTTGCTGGATCCACATGCACCCCCCTCTCATCAATAATGTATCCCAGATACTGAACCTAGGTCATGCCAAAAGTGCATTTCTTTAAATTGGCACACAACTTGTGTTGTCGCAGTGTTTGGAGGACCTGTCAGATGTGGTGGAGGTGCTCTTCCCAAGTCTGGCTGAAGATCAGAATGTCATCCAAGTACACCACTAAAAATGAGTTGGTGAATGGTCGTAGGATGTCGTCCATTAGCCTCATGAAGGTTGTGGGGGCATTCATCAAACTGAATGGCATGAACAACCATTCGAAAAGGCCCTCCTTGGATTTGAAGGCAGTCTTCCACACATCAGAGGGTTTGATTGGTACCTAGTGATACCCTGACTTCAAGTCGATCTTGCTGAAATATTTTTCCCCCTTGAGTTGGTCTAGAAGGTCATCAATCCGTGGGATTGGATACCTATTCCGAACAATGATCTTGTTTAGTGCCCGGTAGTAAATGCAAAGTCTCCAAGTCCCATCCTTCTTCTGCACCAACACGATCAAGCTCCCACAAGGTGATGAACTCGGCTGGATGTGACCTTTCTACAACAACTCCTGAATCTACCTCTTGATTTCGTCGTTCTCTAGAACAGAGCGTCGATAGATGGGTCCATTGGGCAGCGGCGCACCTGGGGTCAGATCGATGGGGTGCTTGACCTGGCAGTGTAGAGGCACCCCTACGGGGGAGGTGAAGATGTCCTCATACTCCCCCATAACCTTATCCATCTGTTGTTTTCATGCAGCGGGGCCCTGTATGGAGGTCATGGCCACAGTCTTCCTCTTTCCCTGAGGGCAGATCATCAGGAAAACAAATTTCCTGGTTTTGGAAATGAGCTTACTGCATTGTTTTGTAGTAACCAAAGAGATGGTGGTAGGCGGTGCTATCTCCGGTATCCTGTACAGCTTATTGCCCAAGGCGATAATAACAACATGAGGCCTGGACTCATACACAACATGTCATTTCCACAAGTACGATTGGCCTAATAATTCATCAAAAACATCAAGAGGAGAAATGTCACATAATACCTCATCCGTGAAGGGCTTGATGCTATAGGGAAGGCGACATTGTTGGCTGATGCAGAGGTCCCATCCTTGGTGAAACCACCCGATGGTGTATGGTTTTGGGTGTGCTATGGTCGACAAGCCCAGCCGCTTCATGACCTATATCGAGATGAGGTTCTTCTGTCTCCCACTGTCGACAATGAACTACAACGGGGAACCCTTTACCCACATCTTGGAATGGAAGAGACGCTCCACCTCCTCTGGATCTTCTGGTTCCTCCTTCTGGATCTTCGTGGTGGCAACGGTGGCGTTGGGCTCTGCATCGATGATCTGCTTCCCCCTATCATTCCCCTTGTTGGGTTCTGATTCAGAGTCAGAGCATGCATATGATTCAGAAGCCTTCAACTCGACTACCAGTGACTGCTTGGCCCAACACTCACTTGTGTTGTGAGTGGAGCTCTTATGGAACTCACACCACTTCCCCGTGTCCTTTTTTGGCTTTTTGGTGTTGTTCTTTGCTTGTGTCTTTGGCGGGTTATCCTGGGCCACCCCACCTTGGCTTGGTCCTTCATTTGGTGGTTTGGGGGTACCTTTCCCTTGCTTCTGATTCACAGACCCAAAGTCTCGCTTTTTTTGTTTGAACTTCTGCTCAATCTTGGCAGCATATCGGTACGCCACACCAAGCGAGGAGATGTCAAGGAACTCCATTTCCTCCTTAATGTATCTGTGAAAACAACTGCGGTACTTTAGCACCAAATGTTTCTATGAATCTTTGATACCCAACTTTATGCGTAGGGTATGAAACAGATTCATCATCTCATGCACATCTTGGTCCCTTTGTTGTCGTAGCGTAGTCCATTGTATGTATTTTTCCTCATAACTCCCCATAGGATAATATTGTTCCTTGATGGCGTCTCGAAAATAATTCCAAGTGGGTGTGGCCGAGAACAGAGAGGGTTCCCCCTCGCCCTGTTGCTCCGAGTAGGTTTCCCACCAGTCCTTCACATGGGGGGCGGCTTTGAGGAGTGCGAAATATCCTTCTAACAAATTCAACCATCTATCTATGGAATTTGCATCTATTTGCCCCTCAAATATGGGAATGTCAAAGTTTACTTGTACCTTAAAAGGAGTGGTACCTCCAGAGTGGTTGTTGGATGTCGATGCGCCGTTAATGGGAATCCGTTGAAGAATCTGGGCAAAGTTGTCCATCATCGTGTTCCTTTGTTTCTCGAGGGCCTCCTCGAGCAACATTTTGATAGGATCTCTTGCTCCCTCATCTTTATTTTCTTCCCCCATGGGCGTTCATCGGGGTTTGTGAGACTGATCTTGCAAAGGTTCAACTAGATCGATCCCCAACTCCTTATACCCTGACCTCGTTGGGGACATGCAAAGAAAGATCGCGAACGAGCAGACCGCTCTGGCACCACTGATCCGGATTTATGTAGGAACACAATGAAATACAGAAATACACATAAACGCAGAGATGCAGCAGAAATAAGACTTCATTTCATTAATAAAAAATGACTGAAAAATGCTTACAGATAGAATGGAAATAAACTAGGTAGGGCGCTAGCAGCTTATCTCTGAGAAGAGATGTGGCGGATACTGGCCTCTGAACTGCTTGTTACAATGAGGCTCGAAGGCCTATATATTACTGAGAAACAATGGAAAACCATCAACATCCAAAAACCTAACCCTAGGAGATGAAACACCAGAATATGGGCCCCGTTGGGGTAAATTGGTACATCAATTTCCCGAGGTCGTAACTTTGGCATACTATCTCTATTTGACGCACATGATACATCATTAGAAAGATCTATCCGAGGACTACATTGTTGATAGTGAATATCAAGTCCGGAACGGACTCATATTCGTCAGAGCATTCATGCCCAAAAAATGTCGTTTAGGGCCTCAAAACAACTCCGGAAGTTTAGGACCCGAAGAACTACTAAAAATAGTAAATTGTGCTACAATTAAGGAAACTGAAAAACTGAAAGAAACAATGGTGTGGGTCCAAGTGGAATAGGTGGGTGGCCACAAATATCCACCTATATCACTGAAGATTCCACTTGGGAAGATGATCCTTTTATACCAAAGCATCCAGAGTTACTCAAGTGTTGCGGACAACACTTGTCTCAAGGGGAGGGGCATGTTAAGCCATAATATTGGCTCATTACCCCTTAATTGGGGCATATTATATTAGTAATGTTATTTTATTTATGTCGGATTTAGTCCATTAGTTGTAATTATATCTGGTACTTGAACATTTAAGTGGGGTAAAAGGAGGTTGCCCCCTCGAAGAGGCTTATTATCTGAAATTATCTCTTTTTCAAGGCATTGAGTACTTTTTCTGAGGTTTTTCTATGCTATATTGATATTTGGTTCTTAACACTCCACACGAATAAATTCATAGGCAAATAGAAAAATGTTAGGAAGATGGGGCACTTCGGTCTTGGCTGATGGTTATGTTAGGTCCTCATAATTTTGGCAAGTTTTCTGAATTCACTTGCATTATTCCATGCTTTAGTGATCCATATCGCGATAGAATTTCGGATTGGTTGGAGGATTCATATATCAAAATTGTTCAAGGGAATGGTAATTTCATGCTTTCTTTGTTTCTAAATGATTATTATAAAGGTAAGTATGATTTATTCTTTTCATATTTCAATACACTCCCATTCGTGTTACTGATATTCGATTTTTTTTTTCATAGCAGGATTGGACTTACTCTGATGGTTTCACTAGAAATATGACTTCACTTATTATTTTGATTTCTTTAGTAGTTAGAGTAGGTTTAGAAGTAGGTTTCCTTTAGTTTTATTTCTCAATGTTTCTTTTTGTAATAATGCAGTTATGAACACAAGTGGGTACACCAAGAGAACCATAATATGAATGTTGTCAGGGAAGTCCACTTTAATCCTTTTCTCTCTGCTTTTCATTGAATATTTATTTTCAAAAACGCATTATCATCATGGAAATTTTAAAATGGAAAGTAAAGAGATAAGTAAATTTGAACTATCAATTCATCTGAATTCAACCCTGACCCAAGGTGCCACGAGTAGGACTACACTCATCTTAATAAGGATTTTTCTATTTTTCTTTCAGTCTCTTTTATTTTTAATAATAATTCTTGGTCAAAGTAACATCTTATGCATCACTATCTTAAGAAAATAACTTGCTCGCACATGATATTTTATATGATTTAGTTCTTCCTTTATTTTACAGTGGTATGCTAGTATATCCCAAAGCTCAGGTTTATCTTTGGCCAAAATTGTTTCTAAAAGTGTGTTTTTGCTATTTCATTTTTTTCTTTATGCACTTCCCATTTTGAATTCCATTAATAAAATATGATTTGGTTTGTTGTGTGTTATTTTTGCTTTCTTTGATTTCTTTGATCGAATTTTCTTCTTATCTGTATTTTTTGAACCATTATATTGTTGATCCAAGAGAAATCGTCAGAAGGAAACATTCATTTCAAGACTTGTGTTTTTCAAGAAATTTGAAATAGTTCAAAGAGGTCCTGATATTAAGATATAGCTCAGACAATTGATTTTTAAGTCAATTGTCACTTTCATTTTTTCCTCAAATTGTCTTTTCCAGAGTATTACACCAGAGATATGGTTTAAATCTTTGAGAATTACGATGATATTTAAACTTTTTATGCCATCCATATTCTTAAGGAATCACTTTTAAGTTCTTCCCCATTCTCTAGATGATTTCTTAATTGAAATCTAAAATCTCTGAACCATGATAAAACTTCAAGTTTTCAAAGCAAATAAATAACACAATCAACTATTCACCTCTATTGCAATTAACCTCTAGTATCATGATGCAGGAGCATCACTTCATGTCATCAAGCGCCAGCTAGCCAGCACACCCAGCGCGCATTCAATGGAAGGAGAGAGGTGCAACCCTCTCGTTTTCAAATTTTGAAAATGTATTAAATGTTTGTAAGGCTGGTAGAGCCAAGCCATGCCTTTGAGCAGGCTATAGTTAGTGTCGCCTTTAATGGATGACATGTTCATGGGGATCTAGATCCAATTCGGATTAGATGGCCCATTCAATGTAATTCATTGTAATTAATGAGAGTTGGTGAGGATGGAGGGAAGCGCTCGAGGAGACCCCTTTTGTAAAAAGAACCTTTGTATCTATAGGCAGTTAGTCGGTAGAGAGGTAGAGAAGAGAGAATAGGGAGAAGAAGAGAGCCAAGACTCTATTGCAGTCTGAGCTTGAACACATTGTAATCAGGAATTCTTGATTAATATAAATAGAGCAGTTTTTCCCGCATGTTATTGTTCATGTGTTTATGAGTTCATGAATGACTGTCTTTATGTGTGATGATATGTTGTATATGTATGTTAAATTCCATCTGCAGGGATACATAGATTTTCCTATCTGTTGAGTTCTCTGATTTTCAGGTTTGGGTTCTTTGTGGTTTCATGCAAGAGTGCATGACAGAGTACTGCGGTCTCTGAAAACCAGTGCAGGAGTGCACTTCTGAATTCTATGGAATTTAGACAAAGATGTGCCAGGAGGGCATACCAGTTGAATTCATTGACTCAAGGAGGAAGCCTCAAGGTTGTTGAACACCTTGAAGGAAGAACTGTGCAAAGGAGAGCACAGAGAGGAGAAGAAGAATTGTTGAGGATTCTGTAAAGGCTCTGCCAGGAGGGCATTGAGAAAATGCACCGGATGCATTGAGTCAGTGCATAGAATGCACTTCTGAATTCTGCGGAATTTGGACAAAGTTGTGCCAGGAGGGCGCACCAGAGGAAGTATTAAACCCAGGGAGAAACCTCAAGGTTGTTGAACACCTTGGAGGTAAGACCATGTAGAGGAAGGCACAGAGATAACAAAATCACTGAAGGTTCTGTAGAGCTCTGCCAGGAGGGCATCGAGCGAGTGCAAGGAGTGCACAGAAGGAGCTCAATTTCGAGTTCAGGGAAGACAGAACATCTGAAGTTCTGTGAAACTCTGCCAGGAGGGCATCGAGCAGTTGCATAGAGTGCACAGAAGGACTCTTTTTGAGTTCTGAGATAAGAGAAGTGTCAAGGAGATACACTTACAGAGTTACTGAATACTTTGTTAAGCTTAGCAAGGAGGACTTGAGCAGAAGGTCATCAGGAGGACACCAGATTTCCCTTTGAGGATAGAGAAGGGTGAGTCCCCTAGAGGCTCGGGTAAATAAATCTCAGGATGGATAGCACAGTTGTGTGTAGGGACCCTGTAAGGAGTACAGAGGTCATGAAACCTTTTGAGGTTTCAGAGTGAACAAAGATCAGGAGGGATAGCATGCCTAGAACGCAGAAGATATCCAAGTGAATTGAGCTTGCAGAGGAAAAAAAGGTTGAGGCCTTTGAAAATTCAGAAAATATTCCAAGGGAAAGGAAGAAGGCCATGCTCAAGGTAGAGCACAACTGTCGTTAGATCAGTTGGAGAGGTGAGATCTGGACCATCGAGCTTCACATCCAGAGAATAGGAGGAGAGAGCACAAGGAAGAGAAATAGATCTGGGCCGTCAGATCTAGTGCAAAGGACCAATAGTCGTCGGATCCGGAGGAAGGAACATAGATTTTAACCTCTGGGAGGTCGTGCAAAAGAAGATATGAAATGGATGGTGGAGACTCTTCGTGGAGAAGTGCCGAAAATCCCATGGGCCATCGGATCTCACAGATCTGTGAGAAGGTTAAGGATAAGTTCCTTTTAACATTTCATCATTTTGGTATTTCGGGGTTCAGAATTTCGGCAATCTTGATGACAAGGAGCTGGGACACTTTGCATTGAAAACCCCGAAGTCGCGAAATGCGACGTGTTCTTGGAGCAGGGTGTGGTTCTGGAGGAAGCATCCATTTCAACATTTCAACATTTCGAGGTCTGGGAGATCGAAGTACCAAGAACTGTCTGCAGCTAGAATTGCGGGATCACGAATTCTGAAATCCCAAAAAAGTGAACCGTGGTCGGGTAGATTTTGTCATTTCGGGACCCAGGTAATTGAGAGGCTAGGAGTCGGGAGACGTGGAGTCCCGACTCGCAAAATCGTGAGGCCCTAAAAAATTTGGAGGAAATAGCACAAGCCAGAGTCGTTGAGCCCGTTTTGGCATTTCAGCATTTCGACGTTCAGGAAGCAAAGGAGGCGAGATTTTGGAATCACTACATCGTGAGCTCTCGGTTCAAGAAATCTCGAAAAGATATGAGCCCATTTCGGCATTGAGCCATTTCAGGAATTCGGGGAATGGAGTGACCAGTGGTTTGGCCGCTGCGTTTCAAACTCCCGATTACCGAAATCCCGATACAACCACAACGTCGTGGTCGCGTGGAGGTGAAGCTCGTGCCTAGTGATTGTTCGCACAGGTGGGGTTTCTGAAGGACCTGTGGATTGGATTCATGGGGTTCCATTGAGGGCCCAAAAGAACTATTTCAGTTCTACAGATTTGGAGAAGAACGATCCTGTGTGGATCTTGGCCTGAGGGTCGGGGGTCTACATCAAGACCACTTGATGCAGACCCCCGACCCTCAGGCCAAGATCCGCACAGGATTATTCTTCTCTGAATCTCCAGAACTGAAATAGTTCTTTCAATCCCTCACTGGAACCCCATGAATCCGATCCACAGGTCCTTCGGAAACCCCACCTATGCGAACAAGCACTAGGCGTGAGCTTCACCTCCATGCGACCATGACGTTGTGGTTGTATCGGGATTTTGGTAACCGTAAGTTTGAAACACAGTGACCCAAACCACTAGTCACTCCATTCCTCAAATTCCTGAAATGGCTCAATGTCAAAATGGGCTCAGATATTTTCGGGATTTCATGAACCGGGAGCTAACGATGCAGTGACTCCAAAATCTCACCTCCTCTGCTTCCCGAACCCCAAAATGTTGAAATGCCGAAACGGGCTCAACGAATCTGGCTCATGCTATTTCCTCCAAAGGTTTTCAAGGCTTCACGATTTTACGAGTCAGGCCTCCACATCTCTTGACTCCTGGCCTCTCAACCACCTGGGTCCCGAAATGTTGAAATCTACCCGACCACGGTTCAATTTTTTGGGATTTCAAAATTTGCAATCATGTAATTTCGGTTGCAAACGGTTCTTGGTCCTTTGATCTACCGGACCCCAAAATGTCGAAATGCCAAAATGGTTTCTTCCTCCGGGACCACATCCTGCTCCAAGAACACGTCACATTTCGCGACTTCGTGGTTTTCAATGCAAAGTGCCCTAGCTCCTTGTCATCAGAATTGCCAAAATTTCAAACCCCGAAATACCGAAATTTCGAAATGCTAAAAGGCACTCATCCTTAACCTTCTCACAGATCTGTGAGATCAGACGACCCACGGGATTTTCGGCACTTCTCCACGAAGCATATCCACCGTCTATTTCAGCTCTTCTTTTGCGCAACCTCCCAGAGGTTAAAATCCGTGCGCCTTCCTCTGGATCCGACGACTATCGGTCCTTTGCACTAGATCTGACGGCCCAGATCTATTTCTCATCCTTATGCTCTCTCCTCTTGTTGTCTGTACGTGAAGCTCGACGGTCCAGATCTCGCCTCTCCAACTGATCTAATGGCAGTTGTGCTCTACCTTGAGCATGGCCTTCTTCCTTTCCCTTGGAATATTTTCTGAAGTTTCAAAGGCCTCAACCTTTGATTCCTCTGCGATCTTAATTCCCTTGGATATCACCTGCGTTCTAGGAATGCTATCCCTCCTAAGCTTTGTTCACTCTGAAACCTCAAAAGGTTTCATGACCTCTGCACTCCTTACAGGGTCCCTGCACACAACTGTGTTATCCGTCCTGAGCTTTATTTACCCGAGCCTCTAGGGGACTTTCCCTTCTATGTCCTCAAAGGGAAATCTGGTGTCCTCCTGATGACCTTCTGCTCAAGTCCTCCTTGCTGAGCTTAACAGAGTATTCAGTAACTCTGTAAGTGTCTCTCCTTGACACTTCTCTTATCTCAGAACTCGAAAAGAGTCCTTTTGTGCACTCTATGCAACTGCTCGATGCCCTCCTGGCAAATTTTCACAGAACTTCAGACGTTCTGTCTTCCCTGAACTCAAAATTGAGCTCCTCTTGTGCACTCCTTGCACTTTCTCAATGCCCTCTTGGAAGAGCTCTACAGAACCTTCAATGATTATGTTATCTCTGTGCCTTCCTCTGCACAGTCTTACCTCCAAGGTGTTCAACAACCTTGAGGTTTCTCCCAGGGTTTAATACTTCCTCTGGTGCACCCTCCAGGAACAACTCTATCCAAATACCGCAGAATTCAGAAGTGCATTCTATGCACTGACTTAATGCATCCTGTGCATTTTCTCAATGCCCTCCTGGCAGAGCCTTTACAGAATCCTCAACAATTTTTCTTCTCCTCTCTGTGCTCTCCTCTGCACAGTTCTTCCTTCAAGGTATTCAACAACCTTGAGGCTTCCTCCCTGAGTCAATGACTTCAGCCGGTATTCCCTCCTGGCATGTCTTTGTCTAAATTCTGCAGAATTCAGAAGTGCACTCCTGCACTGGTTTTCAGAGACCACAGTACTCTGTCATGCACTCTTCCATGAAACCACAAAGAACCCAAACCTGAAAATCAGAGAACTCAACAGATAGGAAAATATATTTATCCCTGCAGATGGAATTTAACATACATCTACATCGTATCATCACACATAAATACATTCATTCATGAACTCATAAACACATGAACAACAACATGCAGGAAAAACTGCTCTGTTTATATTAATCAAGAATCCTTGATTAAAATGTGTTCGAGCTCGGACTGCAACAGAGTCTTGGATCTCCTCTTCTCCCTATTCTCTCTTCTCTACCTCTCTACCGACTAACTGCCTACAGATACAAAGGTTCCTTTTACAAAAGGGGGCTCCTCGAGCGCTTCCCTCCATCCTCACCAACTCTCATTAATTACAATGAATTACATTGAATGGGCCATCTAATCCGAATTGGATCTAGATCACCATCAACATGTTAGCCATTAAAGGTGACACTAACTACAACCTGCTCAAAGGCACGGCTTGGTTGTACCATCCTTACAAACATTTAATACATTTTCAAAATTTGAAAACGAGAGGGCTACGCCTCTCTCCTTCCATTGAATGCACGCTGGGTGTGATGGGTAGTTGGCACTTGATGACGTGAAGTGATGCTCCTGCATCATATCACCTCGCTCTCTTTGTCATCAATAAATCTATAATTGTATTATTATTTAAAAGTGGCATAAGAGGGTTGGAAGCACTTAAGTGTGGGAAGCATGTGTAAACCCATCGGGGTACTGAACAGGGTCGCTGACAACGGTTAAATGCACACACAATACCAAGACAACTTCGTCGGGGTATTGAATAGGCCTATTGGAAGCGAAGCAATGTCGGGTTGAGAGGTAGCAGGTATATTCTTTTAAATTAACTTTTATGGAAGTATACATCAAGTGGATACAACTATTGGATGGGATTAAAGTATTTGAGTGGGTCAAATGAAATCCCTGCCGAGGCTATGGATGCCTACTGGAAGCAGTGGATATGTCAATGGTATTGAATTGCTTTTCATAAACATAATGACTCTTTTATTACAACATTCTTTCAGGTTATAATCACGTGCAAAGAAAATTCTATTGTCTATTTATAACATTGAGCTTATCCTAATACTATATGGTCTCAAAGTAAATTTATTTCAGGGAACTTAAATCATTTTTCAAGTTTTATTATTTTCTTCCCGAGATGAAAGCTTACCAAATCAGAGATAATTGCTTCACCCAATAAGTCACCATTTGTTGGGCCCCAACAACTCCCCCTAAATTTTTACAAAATTTAAAGGGCCCCCATTAGAATCTTGACAATTACAATGAGCTACAAAATCAACCTTTTCGAATAGTTCCAGACCTTGGCTTGCTTTGAGACAAACTTAAGACATTCACCATAGTATGAGACATTCATTACAAGAGTATATGTCAAAATTTAGAAACGAGCATAGAAATCTCAATTTAAACAAAAATGTTAATTTTTATCAACTATTTACTTTTGTTTAAATTTTGATTATGCGTTCATCTTTTTCTCACTAGCAAGTTTGATTATTTTGAATAATGGGTTCAATACTTCATCAAATAATATCTTGGTTGGTTTCCCATTTTCACCAAATCATTTGGTGGGTTTAATTAATTAAATTATTTTGTCATTTTTCATCTCATTTCAAAATAAATAAAAAATAAATAAAATAATTATCTATCATTTGTTTGATTTTGTGGAAACCCAAAATTAATAATTTCCTCTTCTCCATCAACTTGAAGCTTCTAGAATTTTAAGATCATATTTGAAAGGAAAATATAAACAATATTTGTTTACAACCTATAGTTAGCTTTTAGTTTAAATTCATTTTAATTGGATTGTTCTAGATTTTGTTTTATTCACAATTTATGTATTTAGGTTATTAAATTGGTTTATTTTTGTTTCATGGGTTTCCATTATCAGATATTTGGTACGGATCTGATCATGGCTTGATTTTATTATCTAAATATGTTCAAGATAATTGATCCAAAAATAATATTGGATTGTTGCAAATAATTTATGAGCAACAACAGATAAGATTTGGAAATATGTTCAAGAACAGACAGACAATTTTGCGGGACTGATTACAGCCAAACCATGAGGATAATGAAAAAATGGTTAAAAAACCATCTGCAGAATGGGCCCATTTAGCTTACTCAAGAGATTTTTCCCAAAAAAATGCGTGATTTGAGAGATAGTTTTGTTTATTTACGAGACAAATTTCAGGTGGCAGAAATTATTAGTGACGTCCAGATAGTTCATTCATTGCATAAATATATGATAAATTTCAGAGCCTAGGGGGATCCAAGAAATTCAGAGGAGGGTTTTTATCCTTTCTATTTTGTATATTATTTATTTTGTAAACTTTTTCTTTTCAAATGAAGTAACATATGGTTGGAATCTTTGGGAGAATGGACCATTATTTTCGAAGAAGAATATGGAATTCCAGATTGCTTAATGGTTTTTGTCCTGTGAGTGAAAGAGTTTTGTTTTCATTATAATATATTCATATTCTTTGAGTGATTAACTATGCATTGATTTAAATTAGCTTTAGTTTGTTTTATCAATACATGGTTAATTGATATCATTTATGTATTAATTTTGTCAATCTTTAATAGTCTATTATCCCAATTATCTTGGTCTTGGTGATTGTATTATTTTGATGAAAATCTTGTATTATATTGAGTTTATTCATGTAATTAGGATTTGTAAAGATATAATTGTTCAATTGAGATTTTTGTTATTGTCGATTAATCTATTATATCTTCACCAAGGATCATGATTTGAAAGTTTTTCTTTCTGCATTTTAAATAAGATTTAAATTGTTAGTCAAAGTCATTTTTATCCTGAAACTGTCACAATCTTAGAATTATACAACCTTCTTCTATATATTTCTCTTAATAGACAAGTTTTTGGAGGAGCGTTATACAGGAAGGCACAACCAAAAGTTCTCTTTAAATAATGGCTAGTTATAGGTTAATGATTTTCTTTTTGTTTTGATTTATATTTAGTGAATGTAAATTAACATTTAAGATTAAATACTTTGTTTGCTTAAGTTAACAAATTATTGTTTACATTCATTTATTTTCATTTTTTTGTTTCAATATTAAAATTAGATTAATAGTATGTTCTAGATCTATTTATATTTTCCTGAGATTCAGTTCTCTTGTACAACCTTAGTTTACAAGTTTTCTCGTAAATATTGCACCTATTTATTTGTATATGTTGTATATAAAAGTGAGAATAGCGAATTTGTATAGTATATCTTATTTAATGCATATTTAGTTATTTTATTTTTGTAGTTTAGATTAGATCCCTTTATCAGCTAATGAAGTCGTTAAACCCGTCGGGGGTAGTTATTCCAAACGACTTGGGTTATTTAGACAACCTCGGACCAGAGTATTCCCTTCTAGTTGATGGTGTGTCATAAACGTCCATCAACAAGGCACTAATTTCAATGAAATAAAGTCATTAATGAGACTTCAATAAAGAATCAATTAAACATATTTACTCCAAAAAGGATGCATGTGGAAACTTCTAGAAGGAGAAAACCCTAACTACATCAAGAAGTTTTGAGAGCATATTTTAAAAAGGAAAGAGAAACTACCATCAAGGGGTGGAAGTCATAATTTTCTACATCATTGAAGATTTTGCAAGAAACAAAGCTCCATATTTCAAGATTCTATGAATTGACTTACTAAAACTTTTGTCACTACATTTTTTTTCGTTATGTTTATTTCCATAAAATATTCCATGAATGTATGAAAAACAAAATGATTTGGGTTAGAGAATTGCTTTCTCTAGAAATATTTAGTCATCTTGTAACATTTAAGGTCAAAAGGAGCAAAATCCCTACTTGTATAAAGTAGATCTAGTTTATTTTAGTTCATGTAATTGTCATTAAGATCTTGTTGAGTTTTCTTTAGCTATCTTGCTTCATACATTTTTGAACTTGTCATATTGGGATATTGTTATAAATTTCTTCTGCAAAAAACTATTTCGGGTCATTACATTAGTGATCTCTCAGAATTTGAGATGAAATCATGTTATATCAGATGTGTTTACTATCATTTTTTTTTTTCCAAAATAAATACTCATCTAAATTTCTTTGAGGACCTGTCTATTTTTAATTCATCCTAAAAAAGTCAGAGCAGAGTCCAGGTTCATTTTATTTTACAAGGAAGAATGTCTTTTGAAAGGAGACTCCAAAAACTTGTAGACACAAATATCTATTTCCACTCTTTATCCTTTCTTTCTTTAAATGATACAATGTATATTTGCATATTTGTATAATTGTATATAAGGTTGTACATTTATATATCTAAGATTTCTTGGAATATCTTTCGAGGTTTTCTCTTTATCATTCACCCTTTGCATCCATCGTAGAACCATACAAAGAATATTCCAACATTTTATAAAGGAGTACCACTTCTATAAAAATGTAGGGGGACTTTATCCTTCTAATGTTGCTATTGGGATTGTGACCAATCTAATTTCAACAAGACCCTAAAACACTAAGATATCTATCATCACCAACAAATATTTTCTTGGTGTTACATTCATTAAGAGTAGAAAATATGGATTGATCTCCTTATGCATATGATAATATGCTCCATAATCAATAGACCACTGATCAGAAGAGGAATTAGAGGTTTCATTGAAGGAGAAACCAAGAGAAGAAAGTTCATGTCCATGAGAAGAAGAGTTATAATAATAAGAAATAATAGTGATGTTGTGCTTCTTCATCATTGCTTCCAAATATTCCATAGTATTAAAACATTTGGACTCCACATGACCATATTTCCAACAAAAGTCACAATGTCTTTCAATATTCTTATCTTTATATTTTGCTCATTCGTCACCATTAGGAGAGGAAGTTGTTTGAGAGGGTTTGTGACCCTTGTTTTGCTTATTGTTGTGGTGAGGACATTGCTTCTTGGGATTCTTGGATTTATATTTTTGTTGGACCACTAAGGATTTTTTGGATGTACCTGTAGTGTTGCTCAGTCCAAATTGAACAAGATTATCTTGTTCTTGAATTAGAGCATCAAAAAAGGACTCAAGAGAGAGTTCTTTATAAGCACTCCCTGGAGCTTCTCTAGTGGGATAAAAGTTAGATACAAAAATAGAATATGCACTACCTATATTAGCAATAATAACATATATGCATAGATATTCCTTCATATCTAGTTCACATCATATACACAAAACTCTAAGTGTCTTGAACTAAGACAAGTAATATTTAATGAAAGGAAAATCATTTTGACTTAAATTCATTAACTGATTTTATAACTTGTGGGCTTGAATAATATTGTGTTTACTAAACACAATTGTTATATTTTCCCAAGATTTATTGGGGGCATCAAGTCCTTGAAGGTGAAATCTTAAATCATGAGATATGGACATTGTAATTAGTCCACGTGCTTTGTCATTCCTATTAACCCATTTTGCATATTTTTCATCATCAATGGGTTCTTGTTATTTTCCTAAGGTAATATGGTATAGTCCTTTACTTCTTAATACATCCTCCATATGAGATTTTCATGAGAAGCCCTTGGTACTGGTAAGAAAAATAGCATTGGGAGAATCCATATTAAATATGTAGAGAATATGGATTTTAAATATGAAATTTATGGTCTAGATTGAATTCTCTCAAAAGAATAGGTTGTTTCGAAAAAAACAACAATGAAAAAAAGACTTTGGATGTGAAAGTTATTCCCTTTTGAAAATGGTAAGCAAAGAGTCACGCGACAAGTAGAAGTTGGTCCAAGTGATGATACCCATCCTTCTAATAACCTCACTTTAAAATTAAGTTTCTTATGAAGTAGCCACTTTTATAGAATAAGCGAGGATCACTTTTACAATGAAGTTACTTTATAAATGAAAGTTTCATGCAAAATAAATAACTTAAAATAAAATATTAACACTACTTGTAGTGATTCACTTTTATAATTTAAGTGAAAAAAAAGAGACTTGAACTTTTACAATAGATGCCTGAACTTTTTCAAAAAAAAAAATAACAAAAAAGAGACTTGAACTCGAGACCTCTTACTTAATAAAACAAATTTTAACCGAGTGAGCTAGTGCAGAACACATTATATTGTTACGAATGAGGATTGGGGTTGTTGTTTTTGTTGTTTTTGTGGAAGACGACCTTGGAGAGGATTCTCATAAAAGACTCTTTTCACACAAGAAAAAAAATTATCTTCTCGACAACAACAAGGTTAGATCTCGGTTAGCTTACCTAGTAAACACCAATTTTCCCTCTATTTATGATTTATTGAGATCACACTGAGCACGACAAAGATCATACATAGATAGGGAAACCCTTTCTTCTCTATATATGATTTGTCGGGATCATACAAATATTGGGGAAAAGAGCATACAAAGATCAAAACGAGTAGTAACTCGGAAATAAAAAACAAAAAATCGAATTAAAACTGAAATATTATCTCTGCAAAAATTTAAAAGGGCATATTCAAGATTTATACCTCTGGGTGTAGCTAAAATATTTGTATCCTGGGGAAATGTAAATCTTTTCGAGTGAAACGAAATGAGTTCCTAACTTAAATGAGTGTTCTGAATGAAATGGAACAATCCTCTTATCTTATAAATGTAAGAAAATGGTAGAAACTAGAGATTTGGCAACACAACTTCACGATTTCAATATACAATGGGAGAGGGTCTTCAAATGCACTATGATACCATGTTTGACTACACAAGCACTACTACATATTGAAAAAATTGTGACGACTACTTGCGACGAAAGTACTCTTTTGTCGCAAAATTCAAGAGAAAAAGTTCAATTTTTCAAGTTTGATCTAAATCCACTCCGTATTCGTCGCTCTATCAACAGACGCAAACTATCATTGGTTTTGTGACGATATTCAAGATGGTGGACTATTGTCTCAATTTCGACAAACTTGTGTTTTCATCGCAAGAGCGATGCTCACTTTTCACCGTTATAAAGTTCATCGCAGGAACAACGAATTCACCGATATAACTATTCCCATCTTTGGCAAAGTGAAAGTGACCTAAATATAACAAATAAATATGTAAAAAAAGGAAATATTTAGGTCACGGTCATCGCAATTGCGACGATGGTGACCTAAATTGACCTATAAATATTTGACGATTTAAAGATGTTGTGACAATATTTCTATAAAAACAACGGTTCCAAAAGGGTATTTTTGTGCAAAAGAATGTCGCAGAATATAGTTAGAGGTGGGGGGAAAAGTAAAGCAGGTGAAAAGGGTGATGGTAGATGTTATTTCCCTTGCCAAAAAAAATTCCTCATACGTCCCGTAAGAATTTTAATAGCAACAGCTACAAAACATTGTAGGAAATATGGGCACATTGATGGCGGATCGAATGAATATCGTCCATGGTAATTAGCTATATATTCATTATCTTTTTTATTTTGTCAATTTTATATAAAATTATATATATATGTGTATATATTGTTTGATTTTTGTTATAGTATACACTAATTTTGCATGATTGTTTCTATTATAAAGTTAGAGTTGCCCTCTAACTTTCTGTAGAATATTGCACCAAGTATTAGTAGAAATGATGTTGTACAAGATGAGGAACATCATGACCAACATAATGAGGATCTCATGGAAGAATATGATGGAACAAATCAAGTTAATGATCCCATGGAAGAAGATGATGGGACAAATCAAATGATCCAAGATTTGTTTTTGCAGTCGGATGAGGATGGGGACAATGTTGGTATTTATGATGAACCTCTATTAGAAAAGGAAAATAAACGACTTTATGAAGGATAAAGAGAAAATATTCTATCTACTACATTGTTGCTAGTGAACTTAAAGGCTAGGAATAATTTGTCAAACACTTGTATGAAACAGATCCTAAGGTATGAAATATGTTTCATCTCATATTATACATAAATGTTGATTTTTTTCTATTTGTTTTTAGTGTTAATTAATGTGTAAAATAAGAATGCAATTTTTACGATTAATATTCTTACATTAACTAGTTATTTGTTATGTTGTAGATTGTTAGGTGAATTTTTTATACCATCGTCAAATATTTTACCTCGCACATATCGAGGTTTGCATGCCATTATGAAAGACATTCGAATGGATTATCAAACTATAGATGCATGTCCTAATGACCATATTATATATTATGGACAACATGTCAAAAAAAATGTATGCAATGTCTTATCAGTAGATATCGAACCGATCAAGTAAAAAAAAGGGTGCCTCGAAAGGTTCTTCATCATATTCCCATAATTCCATATTTGTAGTGATTGTTCAGGTGTGAAAGAATAGCATAATTTATGGATTACCATACACATAATAGAAGTGGATATTGTGTTCTTCGAATGTCTGTCAATGGTTCTGCATTTAAGGAAATTAAGGAAAAATGGGCAGATTTCAAAGATGAACCTCGTAATGTTAGGTTTCATTGGTAGCTGACGGTGTTAATCCATTCAGAGAGCTAAGGTCTATTTACTCAGTGTGGCCTATTTTTGTTATCAACAATAACATTCCTCCTTGGATGTCAATAAAGAGGGATCACATAATGTTGACAATGATTGTTCCAGGTATTTCTTTAAATTAATTTTTTGAATGTAACATTTTCATTTGTTTCAATTTTTGCATAATATCTTTTATTTATTTATTTACTTATATATATTACATGATATCATTCCTATAGTAATTATGTGTAATTTCAAACAATTAGGTAAGTACCAGGTTAAATATATGAATGTATATATCGATCCTCTTATCGGCGAGCTACTAAAGTTATGGGATGGCATCATAATGTATGACATATGTAAACCAATCGGGGAGAAGAAATTTAAATTCCGTGGAATACTTTTATGGAAAATTCATGATGCCCTTGAACTAACACATTTTTGTGGTATGTAGCATTCTAATATTTCTCTTTAATACTATATATGTTTTTAATGTTATCATGGTGCATGTTTAATTTTTAAATAATCTCATCTTATAATTTACTTTAATCCATTTGTTGCAGGTCTTCAAACAAAGGGTAAATTTGCATGTCCAGTTTGTGGCCCTAAGATGAAGTATCATCATTCAAAAATTTGAGGAAAGATGGTGTTTGATGAGTATAGGCACATTCTTCCTAAGAACCATAGGTATCGTACAACTAAAAAACATCTTTTCAATGGGAAAGAAGAGACTGGTTTAAAACCAAGAAGAATGACGCCTCACCTATGGAGGTTGGAATATAATATAAATCATCAAGGTACTCAATTTCATAATGTATCGTAGATCATGTAATGTTTTGAATGTTTATTTTAATCATTGAATTTATTTTACCGTATTTTATAATTATTTTTGTGATTTCTTTTATGCTTCATGAAGGCCACAATCATCATGAAGGTATTAATAATGGGATTCCACGAGGAATGAAATGTTATCCTGCTCAATTCATGATGTTTCCCTACTGTGAGGATCTAAAAATATCTCATTTGTTTGATACAATTCATATCGGGAAGAATGTGACTGAAACATTATGGTGAATCATAGATGGTAGGAGGGACAAAGAAAAAATTGTCAAAATTTGTACTGACATTTAGGAAGCCAATCATGCAATGCAAAGTGTGATCTGATATTCAAATAGATAATATGGAGTACTATACTGAAATAACCTTCCATGGTTATTAACAAAGCAACAAAGAAATGTTGTAAAAGAGGTCATTCAAAGAATTAAATTTCCCACGGGTTTTGCTTCAAACATAAATAATATCTTAATGAAGAAAGGTGAATTTGGTGGGATAAAAACACATGATTGGCATACCTTAATTAAGGTAATAATTTTGGTATACATATTTATATATATTGGCTTTATACATCTTTTATTCTTTTTATTTTTTCTTGTCTACTTTGGTCGAAACAAGTAACTATTCATTTTCTTGTTATAGTATGTTCTATCGCTATCTCTCCCAAATGAATTTGACAACAACAACAAACAAGTTATATATGATCTTGGAAAATACATGAGGTAAGTAGTTGTGCTTTATATGCAAAATGTTCTTTCAAATTATTGTTGTACTTAATGACACGTGTTTTACTTGTAATGTAATATATTATATTATGTTATGTTGAAACATGTTATTTTCTTGTGTCATGATCTCATGTAGATGGTTGTCATTGAAAGA